>CAIGRO010061085.1:0-43395 GCA_903798355.1 Fraxinus baroniana
ACACCAAAATTTGCTCCACTTGTAGTTGTAGCCCTAACAGTACTTTTAACAATCCCTTTGTATTACCCCTCTATTAAAGAATCTCATAGAAAAATATCAGAAGCTTGGCATTTATATGAATCTTTAGAGGATTCTGTTACACC
The DNA here is from genome assembly GCA_903798355.1 of Fraxinus baroniana. Classification (NCBI taxonomy): domain Eukaryota; kingdom Viridiplantae; phylum Streptophyta; class Magnoliopsida; order Lamiales; family Oleaceae; genus Fraxinus; species Fraxinus baroniana. The sequence continues at coordinate 144 of CAIGRO010061085.1, forward strand.
AAATATTGATTTAGACTCTCCTCCAAAGGAAAATAATCAAGATTGTTCACTTGAAGTTTATACGCAGCGGTGCAACCCTAGTGAAGGCGGAGCCGCGGTGGAGCCAATCATCACCAAAAGGAATGATGTGAATGAGGATGCCGAGACAGCGCCAAAATTTAATGAAAATGAGCCGGAGGCTAATAACTTGCAAGAAGAATATCAGATAACAAAAGCAACATCAAAATTTAATGAAGAAGAGTCGGAGGCTAAGAATACGAATCCACCACTGCCACCAAGCTCCGCCAAGGGCGAAATGGCAGACCACCACGAAAAGGTAGGTAGAAAAAGAACAGAAAGGGGTAGAACGAAAAAGTTTAGACGCTCCTCCCCAACGTACTTAACACCTCCAAAAGTTTCAGAAGAAAAATTGAAGAGACCATCGAGTAATAATGATCGTAGCATGGTACGATCAGAAGTGTTAGATTACGAAAATTGTGATTTATTTTCTGGGGAATGGGTGCCAAATCCTGAGGGTCCGTATTACACAAATATGACATGCAATGCAATTCAAGAGCATCAAAATTGCATGAGATTTGGTAGGCCCGATGAAGGATTTCTCAAGTGGAAGTGGAAACCTGATGCTTGTGAATTGCCTATATTTGATCCTGATCAATTTTTGGAACTTGTTAGAGGAAAATCGATAGCATTTGTTGGAGACTCAGTGGCAAGAAATCACATGCAGTCTTTGATTTGCCTCCTCTCTAGGGTTTGTATCTCTCTCTCTCTCTCTCTCACTCTAGCTTGTTCCTCAATTTTTATTTATTCGAGTGCAATGTACATTAAAATTTAGTGTCCTTTTTCAGGTTGTGTACCCTCTAGACCTTTCAGATCAGACCGATCAAAACAAGCGCTACGAGTACACTGACTACAACTTCAACGTATCCATGTTTTGGTCACCCTATTTGGTAAAAACTGAGAAAACCAATCCCAATGATGTCACACGCCCTTTCAAGCTATTTCTCGACGAGTTTGATGAACACTGGACTACCCAAATCCAAAATTTCGATTACGTAATAATCTCCGCTGGCCACTGGTTCTTCCGACCTACCTACTTCTATCTCAACCACCGTCTAGTCGGCTGCCTCTACTGCCCCGAGGACAACGTCAGCCACCTGACTTCATACTTCAGCTACCGGCGTGCTTTCCGAACAGCATTTCGGGCAATAAATGACGCAAATAATCCCAAGGGCGTAACATTTCTCAGAACGTTTGCACCGTCACACTTTGAAGGTGGGCCGTGGGACAAAGGTGGAGATTGTGCTAGGACGAGGCCATTCAAAAGGAAGGAGACGGTTTTGGAAGATTTTAGTTTGGAAATGTATAGAATTCAATTGGAGGAGTTAAGGATTGCACAGAAAGCAGGGAGAAGAAATGGGTTGAAAATTAGGTTGTTTGATGCTACAAAGCCAATGTTATTGAGACCAGATGGACACCCAAGTAAATATGGACATTGGCCTGCGCCGAATGTGACGTTGATTAGCGATTGTGTACATTGGTGTTTGCCTGGACCAATTGATTCTTGGAATGATTTCTTGCAAGAGTTGATGAAAAGGGAAATACAGAATGATAGATAAATAATTTACTTGATTTATTTTTTTATTTATTTTTTTTATTTTTTTCAATTCTTATTTTTTGTATTTCTAATTTATTCATCTATCATTTTTTTTTTTATCTTCAAAAGCTATTCAGTACTCAAATTTTATATAATATTTTTTGTACATAAAATTGATGAAATTTGTGGTTGAAAAATTATAGATCCTATAAAATATGTGGTTAAAAATTAAAATCTATATTTCAATTTCTACCAAATATGAGCTGAAAGATATTTTATAATACCTATGTTAAAATATGATATGATATGATATGATATTTCTTAAAATAATACTCATATCTATTTAATAAAAATAAGAGAATAACATTATATAATACTTATAGGGTTAATTTCATAAACGGTCACTGAACTTATCTAAAAATTAAAAAACGATCACTAAAGTTTAAAACTTGCAGAAACGATCACTGAAATTTCATGCTCTTTCACAAACGGTCACTGAAATCTTAATTTGTTTAACAAATGATCACTAAAAGACCGTTATGATTTTAATTCAAATTTAAAGGACCAAAACACGTGGACATAGAAGTTTGACCATCTCAAGTGCAAACTTCTTGTTATTAAGTGCCACATTTGGAGTAAATTAGATGGAAACTGTAAAAGTGATATTTTAATTCTCGTTCCACCTATATAGTACAAGACCATAAATCTAGATATGGAATATAAATATTTTTCTATGTTTTTATCACATAAAAATATATTGTATTCTTATTTAAAAGAAATTTGCACTTGTGGTCAAATTTCTATGTTCACGTGTTTTGGTCATTTAAGTTTGAATTAAAATCATAACGGTCTTTCAGTGATCATTTGTAAAATAAATTAAAACTTCTTTGACCGTTTGTGAAAGCGCGTGAAATTTAGTGGTCGTTTCTACAAGTTTTAAACTTTAGTGACTGTTTTGTAATTTTTAGGTAAGTTCAGTGACCGTTTGTAAAATTAACCCAATACTTATATTACAAGTTAACATAATGAAACTTTTTAGTCAAATTAATTAATCTCGAGCAATAAAACAACAATGTTGGCATATTAAAAACTGTTTATTTTAGTGGGGTTGAGATCACGAGAACCAATAGTTACATTAGGAACATAGATAGTGATTATGCTTGTTTTGGTGCCCGACCCGAGGAATCACCCCGAGGACTATTGTCCTAATTTATCCCCAATCCACCTACTTCTCCTCGGGTAAAGCTCCTCGGGTTCAGTGTATTCCGAGGACTTGAAACCACTCTCCTCTGATACAATCCCCCCACGTGTCACCCTCTGCTTGAACCAATGAGAAAGCACCCTACTTGTAATACACTACCTTACCTTAAAGGCTTTCTACGGCTAGAGTCCCACCTTTATCCAAACGCCTAAATTCACAAGGACTTACCATAAATACATCATTCTTGTGCATGTTTCAGGTACGTTTTTACACACAATTTACAGCATTTTTTCTCTCACTATTTTCCTTGTCTGACTTAAGCATCGGAGGAGCGACGAGAACTAACCCCGACGCCTTTATTCAGGTATTGGAAGACATTGTTCGTACTCGTTCTCAGTCGTCAAGCTCGGATTTCAACAGGTGCAATTTTTGGTAACATCATATAGGATCATCTTCTTGTGATTCATCCTCTTCGATCCATCTTCTTTTAAATCATCCTCGTTCTCTTTCGACCCATCCTTTCAGAAATACACTAAGCTATCGCCACTATCAAACCTCAAACCCTAAAAATATCAAACTGTACTAGCTGCTCTTTTATTGAGGACCATTGTTGGGAAATCTTTAGAGTTATAACATTAAAGCCACAATGATAGAGTTCAATACTCACAAGAACCATAATGTAATCAACACTTCCAATACAAGCTACCATATATATAAAGCATAAATGAAAAACCGAACATATGTATATGAATCACTAGAAATACATAGAAACCGAAAATACATAGTAAATGAGCTAGAGTTCTCCTTCCCTTGTTTTGGCCGAAAAGTTAGGCTCAGGAACAACCTCTCATGTCTTACAAATTGCCGTCCAGAAGGAGTATAAGAACCAACCATAAACCCTCCTCACTTGGCTTGAATCATCTATCCAAGGATCTACCAAAACAGCCAAGATTCACGCCCTAAATCGAAGCTCAGCCTCCAAGAAACACCAACACCACTATTTCAGGCCAAGTATACACAAGTTTCTTCATTCAATAGGCTAGAGGATCAATTTCTTGGACCAAAGGAAAAAGAAGCAGAAGAACGGACCAGAGAGTGAGAGAGACAGACTAAAAAACCACGAGAGAAATAAGAGAACTAAAAAGTCTAGCATCGAAAAAAGGTGAAGTGTTTCAAAGAAGCAAGAGAAAGAAATATCTCCCCAAGAATCAATCTTAACCATCCAACATATTCAATGGCCATAAATAATTCAAAGTAGCACAATCCGGGTCAGCCCAATAAGTGTTATGGGAACGACTTAAGCCATCAACCATCCTTAACATAAGCTGTACAAAATAAGGCAGAATGTGTCCTTTTTAGAATCCACAAAAATCAGTGTGTGTCATAGTCAATCGGCATACTTTTTCTACATATCCATCTTTTGTCAAGAACAGGGGTGGACCTAGGAAGTTTTCAATGCGGGCAATGCTAACAAAAGTATAAAGAATAACAGCATTATAACACAAATATTATACTAAAAATCTTTCTAGTACTGTTTTCACAAAAATCAGCCACCATTTCAAAGCACTTCTCCGATAATATACTGTTGTGTACAAAACTAAAATACATCATGTAGTAATACAAAGCATAGCTGGAAGGGTAATGTTCTATCGAATTTTAATGTCACGGTTTAATAGTTAGTCACAGAGAACCGTACAGTTGGTCATAGATACCCAAACACTCGTCCCCCAATCCCAGCACCCCACCAATACTAACTGATAACTGTGCAGACGATCAATTGTAAAAACATCCATTTGAGAACACTCAAACTAACTGATAACACAAAAAAATAACTCCAAAGAACTTTACAATCAAAATTAATAATTTTCCAAATTATACAAAGTCTCATTTCCTCCCAGAAAAATTTGAAATAATTATTCATATCAGTATCAGGCATTTTCAAGAAGTGTGAATCCATCCATTTGAGAACAATCAAGCTAACTGATAACACAAAAATATAATTCCACAAAACTTTCAATATGCATAATTAAACAAAAATAAACCAAGCATCATTTTCCATTCATATCAGAATCATGCATTCTCAATGACAAAACAAAAATAAAAACGAATCCTAGGAGAATCAGATTTAAGGTTCAAAACTCTTTTTCAATCTTGTGGAATCTCAACATCACCATCGGTAATCTCCTGCTGCAGATCCTTGGGGCCTTTCCCGTCCATCGTACACCCAACAAAGACACACATACCAATGATCTCCTTGAAAGAGCCGAATAAGTCCTTGGCCATGGATTGTGTGTGACGCGGCGACGTGAGTGCCGGGTGATTTTGCCTACGATGAGATGTGTGGCAAAGAGAAAAGGGACGAAAGAGAATAGACAGGAGAGAAGAGATGGAAGAGAGCGACGAGTTTGGGAATTAGGGATGGAAATTTGGTGGGGTGGGGGGGAGTAGGTGGTATGTTGGATATGTTGATTAATTTAATTTAAAATATCGTTATTAAATATTAATTTTGAAATTAAAACATGATTTTTTATTAAATAAAGTGTAAACCTGATTTTTAAAAACCTGAAACTTAATACCTGGTTTCACGTAATTTCCACGCTTTGAAATATACACAGAAGCCACCATCAGTTAATAAGAATGGGCCGATTATTTGGCCCATTTCTATTCTTTTAACTTGGGTTGTGAGTTTTGACGTAGATTGGGGGCGACCCAAAATTCAGATACCACTGGGCCTTCATTGGGTCCGCCCCTGGTCGGAACATGCAAACGTTACAGCCCTGTTTGATTGGAAAGTTTTTCCACGAACCATTTTCCCACAAATGTGCTGTTTGATGACAAAAAATTTCCAATGAAATTTTTTCTAGTAATGTTATTCATCCCTAGTGGTGTTACAAATACAGTTTAGGTGGTTCTAAATGATCGGTTAAATAAAATGTGAAATTAAATGATATTATTTAATGCAACATTAACGTTACCTAGACCATGTTTGTAACCCCAGTATGGATGAATATCATTATTCAAAAAATTTCCCACCCACCCACCCATCCACACGTCCATTTGCCTTATATTTGGGGAATTCATTTTGAGCATTTCCTTCATCTGTAAGTATCATTACTGCATCGATGGACAACATGTTTATTTAAAAAACCCAAAAATGTAATAAAAAAGAAAGTATAATCTCCTGCTATAATGTGTAGTTACAACTCAATCTTGGCATCAAAATAATTTTTTAATCCATCGAAAGACCAATTTTTTCTTAGTTTAGTGGTTTGCACGTGGTAGTTAGGTAAATCTTGTCAACTCTAAATAAATAAATTAAACTTTTTTATTTTTGATATCGAAATTTGAATCACTCGAACTCATTCGCGTTTTGGACGTGCTGCACGCAAAGACAATATGTTAATTTGCTTCTTATTTCATGTATGATAAATTTGGATAATTATGCTCAGTGCTGATTAATCCCCTGTTTGGTCAGAGATTAAAAATCAATTTTTTAGTAAATTTTGATAAAAGTTGATAAAATATGTGGTTGAAAAGTTGTGGGACCCATAAAATATGTGGTAAAAATTGATTTTTGATTTTGATTTAAATTAAAATCTGAATTTTAATTTTAATTATTATTATATAATGTAGTCGTGTAGTAACGTGACTAGAAAATTGTTATTTTCAAAATTTCAACCTTAGACTAATATACATATCATCAACTTGTTTGCCAGATGCACTCACCCTTCATTTTTCCTTCCTTGTCCATTCTTTCTTTAGCTTCATGAGGCTCAGTCAAATCCATGGAGTTTTCCTTTCGAAATAATAAACGAAGTATTGTGAACACACAGAATATTTCTTTACTATTGATAGCCATAACATTAATTCTCCTCACTGTTGTTCATCTAAATTATCCATTTTTGAAGTACTCTTCCAAGAATCCTGCAGAAATTGATGAATCCTTAAAGATTAAGGATCAAGATTATGAAAAGTGTGACATTTCTACCGGTGAATGGGTCCCGAATCCCGAGGCGCCGTACTACACGAATATGACTTGCTCTGAAATCCATGAGCACCAGAACTGCATGAAATATGGAAGGCCAGATAGAGAGTTCATGAAATGGAAGTGGAAACCAGATGGATGTGATTTGCCTGTTTTCAATCCTTATCAATTTCTGGATATTGTGAGGGGCAAATCCATGGCTTTTATTGGAGACTCTGTGGGAAGGAACCAATTGCAGTCCTTGATATGCCTCTTATCCAGGGTAATTATATTTTTTTTTATATTTTATTTTTCATTGTCACAAGTAATTAAATACCCGGGTATGTTGTAACGCATGATTTGTTAAAGACCATTTAGGCATTACACTTTTTTCTTCCTTTTTGTTTTTGGGCGTGGGTTGCCTGGTTGGTGGTAGGGACGTTAAATGGGACTACTTGAGCATCAGGCTCGGCTCACTTCGGCCCTGGAGAGGTGAGCTGAGATGGCAATTAGATGACTTGCACACAAGTCGAAAAGTTCACGAGCCAACTTGTGCAAGCCATTCGATGATGAGCCGACGAACGGATTGTACAAAAATTTCGGTGTTCGGCTCACTTACTTTAACACACTCGGTTTGGGGGCACTATAGATTGAAGTGATTAGGTAGTAGATAATTGGTTGCTTAGAAGTTACTCTTATTGGCATTATATAATTTGTATCATATGAATTATTACTATCTATTCACAGCGTAGCATGATGAAAGGTTAATCTTCTTGATTAAGTTTGTTCTTCTCTCTTTCTTTGGTTTAACTTGATTAATTAGTTATTCAATTCTACATCATGTCCATTTCCAAAGAGATCAAGTATACAGGTTAGTTTACCTAAGAATTAATGCTAGAAATTAGTTATGTTTCAACTGTAAGTTGGCTTGATGGTGACTTTAATTTAGCAAATTAAATTATTAATTGACATATGCATGTTCACTTGATTTTAAATAATTGTTTTTCGAAAAATAAAAAAACATTATGAAATATTTGATGGATCTGAAATTTGAATGATTATTTTTCCCAGAATATATGGAATATATAAATATAATAACTAGAAGAAGGTGACAAAGTAGAGGGAATCTAAATGTGGGAACGTAAATATCTAGAAATTTTCAACAGATAATTGTTGTTTACATAGAGTTGGTCACTAACCCTTTACCCAACACACGACTAAGCTTCCTTTTTATCTTTTCTAGGATTAGGTATTATTCATTTCATGCTCTTCGTTCAAATCAAACAATTTGTCTATGTGTATGTATGTCCTACATAAATGGTAATTCTTACAATAATTTTTCCGAAATATCAATATTCTGTAATTTACTAGGAAAATCCAAACCATGAATGTGCTGAATTTGCTGGAAAATGTTTCTAAAATCAGATAAATCATTGGGACCATTTAGTTAATTTGTCATCTTTAGTTATGTCTACTACTTTACTTTGTAGAGCATAAGAACATGTAAAAAGAAATTGTTTAATTTTTAATTTCTTGTGCATCCAAGTTTTCTAATTATTCATAACTGTTATGTATTCTTAACTCGTTTAGTATGTTCAAGAATTTTTAAGTCATTTTTTCTACTACATTTTCATTAATTTCAGGTTGAAAATCCAATCAACGTTTCACATACTCAAGACGAACATTTCAGAAGTTGGAACTACGTGAGTTACAACTTCACCCTTGCCAGCTATTGGACACCCTTTTTGGTGAAATCCGAAGAGGCAGACCCTGATGGTCCAACTCATACCGGTCTATTCAATCTCTACCTTGACGAGGTTGACGAGTCCTGGACTAACCATATTGATGAACTCGACTATATTGTCCTCAATGCGGGTACCTGGTTTTACCGGCCATCCATGTATTATGAAAAAAGGCGCCTCGTGGGCTGTCGCTTCTGCCAATTTCCAAATATCACCGACTTTCCTATGACTTATGGTTCCCGGAAGGCATTTAAAACAGCTTTTAAAGCTATAAATAGTTTAGAAAACTTCGAAGGGGTAGCATTTTTAAGGACTTATACGCCATCCCACTTTGAGAATGGGTTGTGGAACCAAGGTGGGAATTGTGTAAGACAGAGGCCATTTAGAAGCAATGAGACTATTTTGGAAGGTGCAAATTTGGATCTTTATATGACTCAAATTGAGGAATTTAAGGTTGCAGAAAGAGAAGGGAAGAAGAAGGGGTCCAGATTTAGATTAATTGATGTAACACAGGCTATGTTGTTGAGGCCAGATGGACACCCCAGTAGATATGGGCATTGGCCAAATGAGGATGTAGTCATGTATAATGATTGTGTGCATTGGTGTTTGCCTGGACCTGTTGATTCTTGGAATGATTTCTTGCTTCATTTGTTGAAGATGGAGCGCAGGAGATCCCACATGGAAAGAACTTCTCTACCTTAAACAAAACGTGATAGAATGTTTTTCTATTTTTTTTCAATATTTTTAAGTATATTCTTTCAAGGAATATTGGTTATATTTGCAATGTATTTAAGAGCAAAGGTTTTAAAAATTGAATGAATGTTATCGTCTGTCAATTGGCATCAAGCATTCTCTCTAAACAATTTTCCTAGAGTCTCTTTTGTTTTATTTAGTAACTTTAAGGTCTTGGGTTCTAAGAGCTCGAATAGCCCCAATCCTATGACAAATAGCAATTATACTCTTCACATAGGATTCCTTCCTTATAATTAAGGAAGCCACCGAAAAGTGATCAAAACCCTAAATAAGACGATCATACATAAGCGAAAACACTTTCGGGTCATCTTTCTATTGTTTCATTGTTGTGAAGTTTTTACTATGCTTAGGCTTCAATCTTCCTGTGTCATCAAAGCTCGAAAACTATAAACCAGTTCGTGGTTTACTGGTCACAAGGAGATATTGTTACATACATATCATTTTTCGAATGAATAATGAATCATTATTAGTTGTGATCCTCATCAGTTCAGATGATAGTGAGCCTCCTGATTTATTTTTCAATGAAATTGTGATGAACATTACTATAAATAAAATAACTCATATTAGAAATTCTTTTTGAACTTGTATTAGTTTAACTCATTACACCATGACTTTGTGAATTCGTTGTAAAAATAAAATAAAATAAATGCAAGTACAAGACATAAGGAGTTGACTAATATTTCCACTATTTCAACAAAAGAAATAGGGGTAAAAAATGCACTCTCTATATTTTATGCCTAGATGATCTCTCTATTTTTACTCTTGTTTTACTATCTACAAAATACTGAGTCCTAACTAGGGATGACAAAAAAGATCGTCAGTTCGGACGGTTCCAAGCTCGAGCCGGGCTCGAATTGGGCTCGATTACAACGAGTCGAGGCTCATTTTTTATTTGTCGGGCTTTGCTTGCCTTGTCTCGGCTTGGGCCCAAAAAGTTCTATACAAAAAAACTCGAGTCGAGCCTAAGTTTTTTAATTTAATTTATAGTACGTATAAACCGTACATATTTTAAATTTTTTAAGTAAAAAATGTAGATTTGACAGTAAAAAATAAAAAAAACCCGAGTCGACTCGGCCTGCTAAGGCTCAGGCCAAGCCTCATTTTTTTGTTTTTGCCTGGCTCGGCTCGGCCCCAAAAAAGTTCAGCACAAAAAAGCTCGAGTCGAGCCCGAGCTTTTTTTTTCCGCCTCGGGCTCGACTGGACTTGACTCGTTGACATAGTTAGTCCAAACTCTTTACACTATTCTTTTTTTTTTCACCCTTAAAGTGCGTTTGATATCCCTTATTTTCCTTGGATTTCCAAGAAATGTCATATTTGATGGGCTCATTTTTTTGGGGATTTGTTTTCCACCTTTTACCCCACATGTGTACTATTTCTTTGGAATTGAGGAAAAGGCGTTCCCACCATTTTGGTGGGAAAAGCCTTTTCCAGGCTGTCGTCCAAATTTTTTTATTTTTTGTTTTTTTTTTTTGGACAATGGAAACACATTTCATAATCAATTGTAAAAGAAAATTTCACTTTAATGAACAATTTTGAAGCAAACGAACATTAAACTTTGATAAAAAAAAATGATTTTTTAGGATTTTTTTTTTCTTTTTAGCAATGGAAACAAATTTTATAACCAATTGTGAAAAAAATATCACTTTAATGGACAATTTTCATGTAAAACAAAGTCAAATGAACACAAAATTTAAAAAAAATTGGGTGAAAAATTATACAATGAGAGAATGCATTTTTTGAAGTGATGTGGTGAAGAATATGTGATTGAAAATGGAGGAAAAATTATTGATGTGAAGGAAAATATTATTTTATTGAAAAATGTATGGTTGAAAATGAGTAAAAGAATGAAAATGAAAAAAAAATGTGAGTCAAACAGGGGCTTAATTTCCAATTCCCTGCAAAACAATTTCTAGTTGTTTACTTTTCATGAAATTTATTTTCTTTTCACCCATTTTCGTCAGAGCTTTCTCTTTATGCAAAGAATGCTACATAAAATCTCTCTTTATTTTTTTACAATTCGTATTAATTAAGCTATATTTTACATTTAGGATGTGTTTGACCCACATTATTTTGGAATAGTAGATTGATGGAGAATATGTGGTAGAACAAGAAGGAAAAATTATTAATGTGATGAAAAATATTATTTTATTGAAGAAACGTGTGGTTGAAAATGAGCAGAAAAATGAAAATGAAAATTTTAATGTGGCTCAATCAGGAGCGTAATTTCTATTAAGTGTTATTTTATTAAAATCTCGTGTGAATTGAGCCATGACTTGTATGTAACGACTTGTGGGTTTTAGTCTTTTAGAGGTGATGGAGAATTGAGTTTAATATGTCAACACAACTTCCAAAACCTTTGTATGTTTGTGCAAGTTTTTTGGATCTTCCGAGGATGTTTTCATTCATACGTTACGCGTAAAAAATATATGCACATTTTACTGTTTACACGTTTAAATTCGTTATATCTTCTAGAAGTGGAACCCACTTCACATATTTGATATTACTTAACGATCGTGACTACCGAAACTCCAAATAGTTAATTTGATTATTTAAAATTTAAATTTATTTTAATTTTAATTGAAACAAAAATACATCGAGCTTTAGAATTTTTTAAACTAGTAAATATTCGATTTTAAACTCTTATATATTGAACCGTTCCATTTAAATTTTAATATCTATATTGAAGCCAAGAACAAATTTATTTATAATATATTAAATATCATATCAAGTGAAAATAAATTTTGAACGATTTTAACCATACTACAATTCAATTATTTCAATAATACTTTACTTTTTCGTTTTTCAATATTGAATAAATACTACAAAATCGTTGTTATGTATGAATTTCGTGTTACTAATATTCAATTAATTAACATTCACATTAATCCAGACTCAATGAATCTTAATCTACATGAAATAGAATTATTATAAATGAATTTATTTCTATACGGTTGTTCATCATCACAAAAAAATTGAATCGTAGAAGTTGAATTTCGAAAGTACAATTTTCTTCTCTTAAATTTATTATTTCGTTTGAGACTCATTAAATCATTCCAATAAATTGGTATCAAATATCACTTTTACAGCATTGATAAAGTATTTTAGAATAACGTACAATACACGTTCCACTTTGATTAGTTTATCTGAATTGCTTTTCAACTTTTCACGGATAGACAAAACTTGAATTCAGATATTTTGCCCCTCACGATGCTCAAGACTTCATGTGAGCCAACTTGCAAGTTGCAAATCTAGTCCATGTCAAACTCGTTAGAGTCGTCCATGAATTGCCAAAAAATGAGTTTGTTGAACAGAGGTACTCAACATCTCTAATGTAGTTGGAATTTCAAACATACGAAATTTCTGAACGCGTTCCGACCACTTTTCTCAACTAGAAGGCTTATAACCTTGTATACACTCGCACAGTGGAACCTTCTTTCACTTTATTACATAGTCAAAGTCCACAAAACACGCTTTGGCTTCGCAAACAAAATTTGAAAAGGCAACACACAAGGTGTCCACATGCAATTATTATATGTTCGTTAGGTACACTTCTTCTTATTATATATATACACAAATTAAACTCAATTCTCCATCATCTCTAAAACCCACAAAACCCAAATTCCAGGCATAGTCATATCTCTTGTTATCTGGGTCGAGCCTCTTCAAGTATCAACAAAACTTAGCCATGTCGAAGGGTGAGGGAAGAAGTAAAACAAAATGCTTAGCATATGTCGCAGCATTCATCGTGTTCCAAACCGCGATTATACTTGTATTTGCGCTAACTGTCATGAAAGTCAAAAGTCCTAAGGTCAGGTTCAATGCAATGGCGGTCGATAGTATCAATTCCAGCAACACAAACTCGCCTTCAATCAACATGCAGTTGCTAACACAAATTACTGTGAAAAACACAAATTTCGGGCACTTCAAGTATGATAACAGTACACTATCTATCTTATACAATGGCATGCCTGTTGGAGAGGCTGTGATCCCCCGGGGACGTACCAAAGCGCGAAAAACGCAGAAATTTGACATTTCAGTTGCTGTAAGTACTGATAGGCTTTCTGGGGATACAAATCTTGGAAATGATATAAATTCTGGGATTTTAAGGTTGAATAGCCATGCAAAGTTGAGTGGGAAGGTTCATTTGATGAAGGTTATTAAGAGGAAGAAATCTGGTGAAATGAACTGTGATTGGATTATCAATTTAACAACTAGACAGGTTCAGGATTTGAAGTGCAAATGATGAATATACGTGCATATTCATTTTATGTATTATTTATGAATAATCTTGTGTACTTTCTATGTTTGATTTCATTATTTATGTAGATTTTTTTATGTCTAAATTACAGTTCTGTTTATATATATATCTATAATTATTTAGAATTATAGTCCCACTCTACGAAGCTAATTTTTGCTTTTGACCTGTGCTGGTGTTTAAGAATTTGATGTGAAACAATTTGGACAACGAGTTGGTCTGTCATTGAAGAGTGATTGTTCAAAGTTCGAACAGATAAAATGAAACTATATTGAACTAGCTTTACTAATAAATAATCTAACAAGATAAAAGTCTTGATTTTCTATAAGTCAAATTATCAACAATTTCACACGTTGTCCTCATAGGTGATGTAGGAGTTGGCCAACAGAGCCTAAGAGGAGTCTTATCTTAATGTCTTTCACAAGTGAGGCGGAGTTGAGAGGAAAAGTCAAATTGTTGTTGGTGATGAAGAAGAAGAAGTCCGTGGATATGAAATGTATCAAGCTGCCAGCCCTGATCAAATAGGAGGCATGGCACAGGTCGCACATGAGTTGCCAGAGTCAACAGCGATGAGGTATATGCATGCATTTGAACATGTATCCCAACTCGATGAATTTTCTTTTGTGCATATATTCAGTTCAACTTCTAAGCCATGGAATGTTGGATGGACATTATCATTCAGCAAGGGGAGTATATTCAGGAGGGGACCCATGATTATGATTCAGAGGGGGCGAGACAAATATGTGTTGTTAGGATTCACTAATGTGGCCATCGATGAAATTAATTTTGGTCATGAATAAGTGAAGTTTTAAACTAAGATTAACTAAATAAATTTTTATCTTCCAAAATTGAAATGAATTATGATCTTGGTTTGTGAAGTGCTAACACATTGAATAAATTTGTGCTATAAGCTTTAAAATTAGGGATGGCAAATGGGTAAAGCTGCTTGTGGGTTCATACTCATTGTGAGACGAGCCATGTTTGTCGAGCCAAAACTCATTTTTTTTTTCAAAATAATGCTTTTTATCATTATAACGATGGAATATCAATGATGTGACTATTTATATAGAATAATGAGATTGGACCGTTACAATTTTCATGAGAAAAAAGGGGACGAGATAGTGAGAAATGTGAGCAATAATGAGTTGTCACATCATTGATATTCCATCATTATGATGATAAATATCATTACTTTTATTTTCATGAGCTGACTCGTTTTTAAACTTGTTGAAAATGAGTTGGTTATAGGCTCGTGGACGACTCGACTCGAACTATTGCCACCCCTATTTGAAGTCCTATAATATCACACCTATCTATAAATTGATAAACATTTGCATTCAACAATAGATTACAATAAATTTCAACAAAACAATGCAAAAATGATGGTAACATTTGTGAATGCTAGACTTGTTCAATTAAATCATGCATGGCCCCATTTTATTAAATGTTTGAAACATCATCATCTCAAGTTGCACAACTCAAGTTGCATATCAAGAGGGTAAGAAGAAATGTCCATGCATGTCCCCATTTTATTAAATATTTGAAATGACATCAACTCAAGTTGCACATCAAGAGAATAAGAAGAAATGCTCATAAAATTTGTTTAATTCAACTTGCTAAATATGTTACGAACTCGTAAGCATGATAATTTATAAGTTGTAATTTGTAACCCTCTCTCTCTCTCTCTCATAAATCTTAAGAGTTCCTCACTCTACAAAAATCTTCTCCATAAACATGGCTGATCAAGAAAGCCATCTAAATCCATTAGCAAAAAGCAAATCCCATATTCTACCAAAAAACCAGCAAAAAAGTAGCAAATGTTTGGTTTACATCTTAATCATAGTCGTGTTTCATAGCATAATGCTCTTCGTTTTCGGATTAGTCGTGTTACCTTTCAAGTCCCCTAAAGTTCACATATCTCATATCACCACACAAGATCTACACTATGAAACTGCCCCTCTGGCTTCATTAAACACGACTATGGTCGCAGAAATTCAAGTATACAACAAAAATTTCGGGCACTTCAAATTTCAGAACAGCAGTGCAACGTTGTTATATCGAAATATAACGATTGGGATGGCAAATATTTATGGAGGGCGAGTTGAGGGTCGAGAGAGGAAGAAAATGAATATGAGTTTGCAAGTAAGGGCAAATAAGTTATTATCAGATTATAATTTCAATTTGAGCAGTGATATTGATTCTGGTTTGGTGAAGTTGAGCAGTCATGCAAAGTTGAAAGGTGAAGTGCGACTTTTGAATGCCATCAAACGGCATAGAATTGCAGGCATGAACTGTACCATGAATCTTAATTTGACAAGCCAAGAAGTTCAGGATTTGTTATGCCAGCGATAATACCATGTTCTCTATATTGATTCTCACACACAGAGACACAGACACACTAAATTGTTGTTTAATGTTAATTAATTTCTTATGTTTTAGTATAATGTGATATTTTTTGAATTCTCCTAGTAGTTTTGATGTGAAGAGTATGTCGACTGTCGTCATCGTTTGTTGGAAAAAGTTAATTATAATTAGAGATTCTTATAATCAAGGAAATTAATTGTGAACATGCAGTCCTCGACCTTGAATGTCTCGAACATCTGCCAAGACAAACTCGAGACTCGACAACTATCCTAAAAAAGAATTACCCTTATCCAGTTATCAATAAAAAACAATTGCAGCGTGATTTTGCTCAGATAATATTACGTAATGTGTCCAACTCTCCCAACAAAATTTGTCATCTAGTAGAATTGTGTATTGATACAAGTCAAGATATGTATTGTGGCATTAATTTTCCTATTTTTTTTTTTTTATCTTTATATCATCCACGAACCAATAATGACACCCGAACGGAAACAAGAGAGAGTTCTCCAACCCTTTTTGTAGGTTATCGAGCTTTCTCGGAGCACATCGGAGAAATCTTTTCTACGGTAGGACGGATGGTTTTTGAAAAAAAAAAAAATAATAATAAAAAAAAAAAAAATTCTCTAATGAAAAGAGATTTATGTAATAAATTTGTTTTGACCATTTAGTTGTATTATCTAATACAAAGTTGTTTAAAGAGAAAAAGAATGGAAAGAAACGAAAATAGAAATAACGAGAAAAATAAAATGTTCGAGTGGATGCAAGTTATGGGTTAAGTTAATGCCCTTCTTGAAGATTTTTGGAGAAAAATTACAGTGAAAGTTGTGTTTCTTCTCATTATTTTTTTGACGAAAATGGTCCAAATGTTTACCACATATTTCTGAAAGGTTTGAGACGTTTTTACTATAATTTAAAGGTTCAGACAACGCTGCACTTTTTTATAAAAGTTTGGGACCTCCACTGTAAAATTTCCTTAAAATTTACAGCCATGCCGTATTACTTGACAATTTTTTCGACAGATAACTACATGGCGGCCCGTCAAAAAAGTGGTCAAGCAATTCAATACAAATAGGATAATTCTAAAATTTATGTGGCTGTGAAGGGATAATCACTATACACATGACACGAGGCTAACATCAGAAATTAATGTCAACAAGTTGATTGTAATGCGCGTCTACGGCATTTTATTTATTTTTTTATTTAAAAAAAAAAAATTATTGAATAAGAATTTAGATAAGATTTAAGTTATGTTGTTATCTATATGTAATTATGATTTTGAGATGTATCTTTTTGCTAAAAACTTCAAAAATATGTATAAATTTCTTATAAATCTTATGACTAATCTAGTTGAAAAATTGAAATTATGAAAAATAGTTTAGCTTTGTATAATTTATTAATTGCAGAAATTATTAAGTAAATGCAATATTTTTATAATTTTAGATGTTTGATATGTATTATTTTAGTTATTAAATAATTTTTATAATGATTAAGTATTTAAAATAATAATAAAAATAAGTAACTCATTTTTACATCTAGACATCGCTTAAAATCGTAAAACTTAAAGTTTGGCCTCTACACCTGATCAGCAGTCATATTTTAATACTGCATATTATACACCTTAACCTAAGGCTTTTCACATGAATTTTTCACTTTTTTCGCTAGTTACTTTCAAAATAAACGTCTTTAACTTATTCTTTTTTTCTTTTTATGTTTAGCCAAACATGCACTAAGGCCATCAACTTACAGAAGTACGCGATGAGAACTTAATAATTGTACTCCACTCCCTAGTTTAAAAAAAAAACCTTTCAATGGGCAAGCTCCCCTTGAACTTTTCCTTGTGGCTTATGAATGGAATTGGGTAGGCGTAGTGGTACCTCGTACTCTCCTAAAGAAGATAAAGGAGTTGGAATTGCAATTTTTCAGGTCCAATTTGCGGCCAAGCCACCTGATTTATTATCACACAGGAGAGATCAGCGTCAGATTCCAAATATCCAAACAAAGTCGCACTTCTTCTTTATAGTGACTATGAAATTTGTTTCAAACAAAAGAAACATTCGAGTATGGATCCTCGAAAAAAACCAGTAACATGAACAATAGAGTATCATGTACGAAAAAAAAAGTCCATTAGTGTCTTAAGACTGCTTTTGCATAATATTAATAATGAAGTTTGGAAGGAAGGAGAAGGATTTTCTTTAACGGTTGTCTCTTGTTCTTGTTTAATCCCCTTCATTTCGGAATTGCTTCTATTTCTACATCTCTTTCTTCCTCAATTTCCACATTTTCTTCCATTTTTGAAGTTTCATTCCATTTCTTAACAAGAATGAGTGATCGTATTCTGCCTAAATAGTAGACACGTGTAAGAAATAAAATCATACTAAAGATCCGAACCATAAAATTTCCCAATTTTGACACAATAGCAGCATGACAACATCAATCACCTAGCATTTCTAATCCCAAATTTTAACAATCAGCAGCATGACATTCAATTTTTTTTTATTACTTAATGCATTTAGCGAGGTTATTACTTTAGTCCATTGGCTTAAGTCGGGATCGAAAGAAATTATTATATAATCGAAGTTATTACTTTATCGATCATTACTTTATTGATGTTTAACTGTATTGACAATTTTTATGCAAAACAAAGCCAAACAAATGATATTCGGTATGATAATTTTTTTTTTAATATTGAAACAAATTCTAGACCCAATGGTAAAAAAATATCACTTTAATGAACAATTTTCATAAAAAATGAAGCCAAACGGATACCAAACTTTCAACATTTTTCATGAAAATTTTTATCAATCAAACACAATTAATTATAATTTCCAGTAAAACAATTTCTAAGCAAATCAATTCCCTGTAAAACATTTTTTTTCAATTAATTTTCCACATTTGTAATCAAACGTACCCTAAGTGAATAAATTTTGTGTCCAATAAAATTAAATGTTCAACGATAAATTTATTAAGCAAAACAATTCACAGAATGAGGTTTTGTAATTCTCGCTTTAAAAAAAAAAAAGAAGCAATAATATAATGGTTATATTTAGTCCCTGTTTGGTGTCCATTCTTTTTTTTTTTTTTTTAAAAAGGAATTTTGAACAATATTTTAGGAGAATATATGGTTAAAAAGTTGTATTTACGTTTAAAGATATTTTATAGTGTGAACGTGCAGTAAAAAAGAATCTTGTAGAAAAAAGAATTTTAAAAGAATGAGAATCGAACTGGACTTAGCAAAGGATTTAGGAAATTTGTAACATCTGTCCCTAAGTGAGATAATTGAAATAGTTTGAAGGCCAGCGGAGAAATATTTCCAAAAAATCCTCTTCGCCAACTTCATCCACTTATCACATGCCACGTGCCCAATCCACCACATAAACCTCTCACTACGCGCACTCTATTAATCCCAATTTCAAAATTGGGATTAATTATCCTCCCCCGCTTTCTGCCCATTTTCCTCTATACTTCCCCAAAACCTCGTTCCCAAAACAAAACACAGACAACACACACTAAAATCAACACCCAAAATGCGTGAAATACTACACATTCAGGGCGGCCAATGCGGCAATCAGATCGGAGCGAAGTTCTGGGAGGTGGTTTGCGCCGAGCACGGCATTGATTCCACCGGACAGTACGTCGGCGACTCGGATCTGCAGCTGGAGCGGGTCAATGTGTACTACAACGAGGCTAGTTGCGGCCGATTTGTCCCCCGGGCTGTCCTCATGGATCTTGAACCGGGTACCATGGACAGCATCCGGGCTGGTCCTGTTGGACAGATCTTCCGGCCGGATAACTTTGTCTTTGGACAATCTGGTGCTGGGAATAACTGGGCCAAGGGCCATTACACTGAGGGTGCTGAACTGATTGATTCGGTTCTTGACGTGGTGAGGAAAGAGGCCGAGAACTGTGACTGCCTCCAAGGTAAAATTGTCTTTCTTTCTGGGTGCCTGTATCTAGATCTGTATTTATCATCTATTTTTATGTACATATATTCATTAATAATTGTTTGATTTTTTGAGTATGTGTAATTTCCTTATTATATCAAATTCATGACGATGTATGGAAAGCATATTGTCAGATCCATTTTCTAGCCACTGCATTCTGTATAAGTGTAGATAACCTATTTAAAGGTTGAGTAGTTCTACATTTTGATTATTGTACCTGTTAAAATTTGAGGTGTTTTTGACTCATTGAGAGATGTTATAATCAACCGATTTCTGATGTGTCATTCATGTCTTCCTTATACGGTGTGTCTCGTGTGATGTGTCTTATTTCTCCTCATGGGTCCATCTCGTATTTAATCACTTGGCTGGAATTCGCTGCATAATGCATTTCTATATGTTGATGCATCACTTACAGATCAATGTGTTTCACTTGAAATTTGCACCACATTGAATTCTAGGTATCATAATTGATACCTGCAAATATTTGAGGTTCCCTTCGTTTGCAAATTTGGTATGCAGCTGACATCCAGTTTTTTGATTTAGTGATATCTGCATTACAATTTTTTGCCAGCACAAATATGTACATGAAATTTTATTATTTGGTGTAGGGAAACCTACATTGTGTTTCACAGCAATCTTAATTGGGAAAGATTGCTAATCAAGTGAACAAAACTATTGAACTTTGGCAAACTTATTGAGTTTTATCTCGAGTGCACATGCTCAAAAATTCGTTTCACACAGAAACCTTTGTGTGTATTAGTGATCTATATGCTTCTGGATTGCGCATAATCTTTTTCTCTGGAAACCATTTGTAGTGCAACTATATTAACTCACGTGGCTTTTCATACGGATTGCCTGATTCCATTTGTCCTGTATTTTGCTTAAACAAAATTTGACATATTTGTTTATTAGATGTTTCTTGTGCATGTAGGAGTCTTACTCATAGTGTCAAAATTATGGTTGTTTCCTGATGATTGCAGTGTTGTTTACAGGTTTTCAGGTTTGCCATTCATTGGGGGGAGGCACTGGCTCAGGAATGGGCACCTTATTGATATCCAAGATAAGGGAAGAATACCCAGACCGAATGATGCTGACATTCTCTGTGTTCCCATCTCCTAAGGTGTCTGACACAGTGGTGGAGCCCTACAATGCAACACTCTCAGTTCACCAGCTTGTTGAGAATGCTGATGAGTGTATGGTTCTTGACAATGAGGCACTCTATGATATTTGCTTCCGCACTCTCAAGCTCACAACCCCCAGTTGTAAGTTGCTGAATCCCTGCCAAATTTCTGTATTTCATTCAGAAGCTAGGAATATTGAATCTTTATTCTTTTGCTTCTTGAAAATCAGAAGAACCCAAATTACCCTATGAAGTTTTCTTCTTTCAATTTTACTGAAAGATATTGATATTGATATTGATATTCCTTTTATTACAGTCTTTCTGTTCCTCTTTTTTAGGCACCTGAATGTTCCATTTTATTAATTGAACTTGTATATAAATGTTCAACTGTATTAAAACGATTGATATGCTGCATTGATATGCTGCAGCACTAGTCACATAATGTGAAGTCTAAGATACTCTTCTATCTGTCTTATGTACAATGATACAGCTGCAATATTACCTGGTTCTGCCTTGTGTACTTGTTAAGGAATTATGTGTGTTAATGAGTTACATTGCCTGGACCTCAGTGTATGCCATGTTTGTCTGGTTAAGAATCTGATATTTTCTTGAACATATATATAAGCTAATATGTATGGCTTTATTCGGTCTCCACTTATTTAAAATCTTCAAATTTGATAATTAAAATAAATTGTGTTAGTTGTGGCGATGTTTAATGACTGAAATCACCCCATGCCTCTGGTTTTTGTCATTAGTCTTTACAACCTGTTGGCCAACCCCAGATGTTATAAATTATATTTTGCTGAATCTAGTCATGTGATAACACGGAAGATATAATCCTCATGGTGCTATTTTCCATTGAATGTGATTCTGTTCAATGCCATTTTGTCCCAGATTTGGGAATAAATGTTCTTGAATGCTATTTGGTTGAAGGCTGATGATCCTATTCCTAACTTCTAACCAGTCTGTTATTCTTTCTAGTTGGAGACCTGAACCACTTAATATCTGCCACCATGAGTGGTGTCACTTGCTGCCTTCGCTTCCCTGGACAGCTCAACTCCGACCTTCGGAAATTGGCTGTCAATCTTATACCATTCCCACGACTTCACTTCTTTATGGTTGGTTTTGCCCCACTCACATCTCGTGGTTCACAGCAATACCGTGCCCTTACTGTTCCCGAACTCACCCAACAAATGTGGGACTCTAAGAACATGATGTGTGCTGCTGATCCTCGACATGGCCGGTACCTCACCGCATCGGCCGTTTTCCGTGGCAAGATGAGTACGAAAGAAGTCGACGAGCAGATGATCAATGTCCAGAACAAAAATTCATCCTACTTTGTTGAGTGGATTCCAAACAATGTGAAATCCACCGTTTGTGACATCCCACCCACTGGTCTGAAGATGGCTTCAACTTTCGTTGGTAACTCGACTTCAATCCAAGAGATGTTTAGGAGGGTCAGCGAGCAGTTCACTGCCATGTTTAGGAGGAAGGCTTTCTTGCATTGGTATACCGGCGAAGGTATGGACGAGATGGAGTTTACTGAAGCCGAGAGTAACATGAATGATCTAGTTGCAGAATACCAGCAGTATCAAGATGCAACTGCTGATGAGGAATACGATGAAGAGGAGGAATATGAAGAGGATGCTGCCTAATCAATCACTAAGATGCGTAGTTATGTTATGTTGTTAATGTTTCTCTTTGCTTGTTTCGTAAAACTGGTTTTCGTTGGTGCATCAGTTGAAACATAGATCAATTTAATCAATTGAGTGATTGGTTCAGCTACCCAGCTGGTTAGTTTTACCTTTCACATCCTAATTTCTATCTTTATGTTTTGTAAAATTAGATATTGTTAGTATTTTGCAACTCAAAAAAGTTTACCAATCTATTCGGTAGTGGAGCTTCTTATGCTGAGTTCTCTTGAGGTTGAGGGCTAAACTCGACTATATTGTGGATAAGGATAGGAAAGCATGTTTTGTTGAATTTTAAAGTTACTTTAGTATTTTATTCCAACTGGAGTTACAATCTCATTATAGGTGACGTTAATGTGGAATTAAATGATACGTGAAATTAAATAAGTCATTTAATTTTACATTTCATTTAACGTATCATTTAAAGTCACCTAGGCTGAGGTTGTAATTCCAGTGGGGATGAATAACATTATTCCTTTTAAAATTATGTTTGACAAAAAATAAGTTCAAAACAAACTTTTATTTTAGAAATTAGCGACTCTAGCCCTATTCTCAACTATACATCTCAAGTAAATCAATTTCATTCATGTTAGGCTTCTCTATCTATTGTTTTACAGTTAATTCATGTAAAATATGAACTCGTGAAAAGCTCATGTTTTGAATCAAGTTTCGCCTGACCAATGTATCAACACATTGGCTATGTTGAACCAATCTTATGCTTCTAGTCAAGCTCCTCCATCATAATCCCATCAAAAATCAAAGTATCCAGAGCCCTCTTCCTTGTAAATTCTATTTTCCATATGAATAAGTGAAGAAAATTTCTTAATTTCTAGAATGTTCCAAGATCAATAATTCATTGTATTAGGCAGATAAATTTGACAAGCAAGCTTAGAAATATCCAAAAAGGTTGAGTACAAACATTTCTAATTGCTCACACATTTTTTTTTTTACCGAAAATTGCTATTTCTTGGTTAAAATTGTGAATTAATTTGTAATTGAAAAGTCCCATTTCTTTACTATCTCGTACTCACATTTTCAATTAATTGGAAAAAAAGAGTAAAAATTCGAATCATTATCTATTTATGGATTTTATCTATCAAATTACTCGTAATTTATATGCTCATTGATCGTTTGAGAACTCATCTATTCGGACCCTCTAACTCGATAATTATTGAACAAATGACATGTTGCAGATTTCATACAAAACATGTAAATCTTGTGTCCCTCTCATTAGAAAACATCTAGAAAAACAAAGTTATACGATGAAACATTTTCACACTTGTGCTCATCACAACCATTTATTTTCGGAGCTAAAATGATCCGACCCATCAATCCCATGAAATTTCGTATTTCGAAGCTTCTCACGTTTGGATATATTATTGACACGTGGCAGAAACAATATCTGCCACGTGTAGAAGGATAGTCTCATATACGTAAGTCTACAATAATAAGATCACAATTTTGACTTTTCTTGTTTAAAATATCTATAAATTTGGCATTACTCTATTCCAATTTCCACCTGCTCTGTTCCTCAGTTCGCCTTCAAAATTGACAAACCCATTTTAATTCACTTCATATTTCTTCAATCTCTTTGATTTCTCAGCCAATCAAAGAAGGGTTTTTGTGTTCCTCTGATATTAATTCCAGAAAGTCTCTGTTTTGGGGTTTGAGATTAGATCGCGCAATGGCAAGCAATTCAACTAAACCACAATCAGTTCATAATTTCACTGTGAAGGTATCCAATTTTTACCTCTTTGTTTAACTTTTGATGATGATGTTAAGGTTTTTTAATGGGTTTAGTTATGAGCTTCTTTTTTATATTGTTGTGTGATCTTGGTTTAATGGTACGTAAAATTATTCGGCATGTTTGATGCGCAGTGGAGATATAGAAGATTTTTAAGTTTTTGGCATTGGCCGGTCTTGTCCAATCCTCCAAAACCTAAGTGTACAACATTGATGGACAACAATGGTTGTCATGTGTTGTCAAAATCGTACTAAAAAAATAGTTTTTTAAAATAGATGGATATGATGATGTTAAGCAGGATGTTGTTAAATAATGTTGTACATGTATCATGATTTTTTTTTTGAATAGGTCATGTTAGGGTGAAAGTTGCGCTGGAATGTGAAATTTTACCATAGGGGTGTGAACTAAATGAAAAGAGTAAGCAACAATTTATTGTTAGCGAGAGGAAAAAAAATTAAGAGTGTGTTTTAGCCACATTATTTTAAAAGAATGTATTCTGGAATAGTAGATTGATGGAAAATGTGTGGTTGAAAAAAAAAAGGAAAAGTTATTGATATGATAAAAAATATTATTTTATTGAAAAATATGTGGTTGAAAATGAGTAGANAAAAGAATGAGAACGAAAATCTTAATGTGTACCAAACATGGGCTAAATAGACTACTAGAGCATTTTTTATACACTGGAAGAAGAGATCTATCATATATGTCATGTGTGATACAATTTTTTACTTTTCATGTTGGTCCTTTTCTTACGTTTCGAATGTGAAAAAATTGTTACATTGACAAAACTGTTGTAATCTAAATTCTGTGGTTTCAGGATGCTAAAGGGGATGACGTCGATTTAAGCATTTACAAAGGAAAGGTCCTGTTGATTGTTAATGTTGCATCACAGTGGTAGCTTCACTGAGTCCTTCAATTTACACTCGATTTATGCTGTCATATATACTTTATACTAAATAATCCTAAGATGAAATCTTTGTACAAAAAATCATTTTGCATTCTAACTTTTGGCGTGTGCCTGACTGATATGGTAGTATATTGCACATAATGTTCTTATGTCTTGTGCTATTTCAATGCTGTAAATTCAGAGTCATTTTTCTTTTCCAGTTGAAAGACGATGAATCAAGAACTCGATTAGGTGATAGAAAATAAGCTGGTCTTCCCTTTTCATGAACTTTCTATCTGCAATTGAGTGATGCGGTTTGGAAGCTTTTTACAAATATATTACGAACTGTTTAATTACGTATTCTTTGTCATTAGAATCTTCTCATAGTAAACGATCTTGAATCGTGATAGATTTATATGTTCTCCCCACCCCCAGGATTCATACGGTTGAAGAATGTTGTCTATATCCTTGCAAGCCAGTTTCCAAGTTTTCAGTTTTTATTCTGTTAAAATATTGAATTTCCTGCATATTTATGCACTGACCTAGTTGTATATTTGCACTCCTTTTCTAAAGAAAATTATCTTATTCCTTGTATGCTGCAGTGGCCTTACCAATTCAAATTACAAGGAGTTAACAAAGCTATACGAGAAGTACAAGGATCAAGGTTTGATTTGGTTTGCATGTCTTGGTTTTGATAATTGATGGTGCTCTTCTGCAACACGAGTAAATTACTTCAATTATTTTGTCACTGGGCTGAAATTTTGCTTTCACGCAACTACAGTGATGTAAAATGGGAAATAGAAAGAGCACGGAAAGAAGAAATGACGAATTGGGAGAAAATCGTAGAGTGCAATTTCCCTTATAATGAACGTACAAATCAATGTAGACATTTACTACTAGAATGAGTGCTTATTTTTAGCAAGGCATCCGTAAAATATCCATCAAGGCTTTTCTATTTTTCCATGTTTAAAGGTTTAAACAGCAAATTGTGTAAGCTGAAAGTCTTCATTCCCAGAAAATGTCATTTCTTGAACAATAGGTGATGGAACAGTGGAACACAAATGGTAGAAAGCTCACTTCCTATTTCTTGAGTGCCTGAATAATGATTTTCCTATTACACAGGTTTGGAGATACTGGCATTTCCATGCAATCAGTTTGGCTCCCAAGAACCTGGCACTAATGAAGAAATTCAACAGTTTGCTTGCACCCGTTTTAAGGCCGAATATCCCATATTTGACAAGGTAGGAATCATTGAAAAGCTTATTTCTATATTTTCATAAACAAACTATTCTTCATACAAAAATTCTACTTCCATATCATCTCTTTAACAGCATTAGCGATAAAAAAAATTCTTGTAATCTATGATGAATATAGCTGCTTCTGTCAAATGTAAGAGACGAGTCCTGTTCAGTACTCATACCAAACGTGCTCTTGATGTGTGATTAGACGAGGTTCCTCTGTTGCCTATGCGCATGAATTTGTTGACAAAGGTTTAAATCATATCTCGTAATCTTGATTCAGGTCGATGTAAATGGTTCCAATGCTGCTCCACTATACAAGTTCCTGAAGTCGAGCAAAGGTGGTTTCTTGGGTGACAGTATCAAATGGAACTTCTCCAAATTTCTTGTCGACAAAGACGGGTGTGTTGTTGATCGTTATGCTCCCACCACTTCTCCCCTTAGCATTGAGGTAAATATCATCCTACTATATTGTAATCTCGATTTTATAATTTGGTAAAGAAGGTTGAGCGAGAACTCAAAAATTGTTCCCTTGCAATTCTTTGCAGAAGGATATAAAGAAGCTGCTCGAAAAGGCTTAAGCATTAGAGTCATCTCATTGTGAAATTCAGTTACTGGTAATAAACATCCTGATGAGAATGTCTACATCAATAAGCATCATCATCTTCATTTTCTCTAAGTGTGTTCAAAACTTCCAATCTGTGTTTCGTTTAAGAGTGTAATCTATATGACAACTATGATTTTGTAAATAATGTATTGTTCTATTTGTTTGGTACATAAATGTGCTTCCTATTGGAGGTGAAAAGTGGTCTTTATTATTTGCTCTGGCCCTGTAAAACTAGATTAAGAGCATGTTTGGCTGGGATTATGCCAGAAGATGAGCACCAAATTTGATGCTCATCTTTTAGCCATAGGATGGGTACTTAATTTTATTAAGTATTACCTCGCCCAAACATGCTCTAAGTACACAGAGAGGTAACNAAAAAAAAAAAAAAAAGGTTCCAAGTCAATAATGTATCAACAAATAGTGCTGCAAATTAAAGATTCAGGTTAAAATGCAATGGAAACCAAATTAAAGAAATCCCACCAATTTAATCCAGTCTGATTTCAAGATAACACACTTACCCTGCTAGAAATATTAATAGTTCCTATCAGTTCCAACAAACCTCTTACCATTGCTACCTAAGAACCTAGTACCCAAACTCTATTACATGATATGTTAGCACGACCCACAATCTACCGAAGGGCAGACTCGAGTATTAGAGTTCGCTAATTTCCCGGGTGCAAATATACAACAATATACAAAACCTAACATGTATGTGTTGTAGCTTGTATCACCCGAGCATTAAGTCAATCTGCGTCTGAGAATTTTTCATATCAAGACGTGAATCTTGTGACCAAACACCAGTCGCAGAAATTGGAGTGAGATTTTGACATGGGGTAGCACTAACTGGGGTTAATGACTTCTCAGCAGACTCGTCTGCAGGATTCTTTTCATCTTTAGGTCCGGACTCTGTTTTGTTCTTTGCCTTTGAACCACCATATACGAAGCTACATGCAACCACCTATATTAACATTGATAATGCACCATGTCAAAATAATTCGACTACATGACATTTGAGTAATGATAGCATAAGAAATAAGAGCATTTTTGGCTAAAGCTGAAGAAATGCAGCAAAAAGTTGCTTTTTTTGCCTTACAGTCAAAATAAGTGAATTATTTCTAACTTTAACTGATTAAAAAGCTAGTTATGCTTTTTCCTTACTGTCAAAATAAGCAACTTTTTTCCAACTTTTAACTGATTAGAAAAGTTATTTATGTTTTAACTTTTAAAGCTTAGCAAAACAGGATCTCAAATTAACAAGTAATCACATGCATACCTGCACTGAACTTGCTGCAACGAGATTACCGCTAATAGCACCACCAATGATATGTCCATCAGGGCTACAAACCGAAATACTTATACCACCAGTCCGATTGCGAGGACCACCACTTTCAGCAAGCAAATAAGAACCCGACAAACATAATATCTCAAATCGGCCCTGAAAAAGGGAAGACGCATGAGATAAAAAGAAATATTCTTGAATAAAGAAGGGCATCATCATAGCCCAAAAAAAGGAGAGAAATTGTGGATAAAAATTCACCATATAATAATGATAATGTTATTTCCAAGTATAGTAAATAGCAGGGAATAAATCTGAGAAGACTTCAAAGATGATTGAGGATACCAGAATGAAGACATGTAGAGTGGCACTAGAAAAACAATTACAAAATGATAACAAAAAAAATACTTACAATGGAATGAACAAAAAAGTATTAGATGGTAACGAGATGTCACTAAAAAGTCTTTTATCATTTTTGCAATTAAACCTGAAGTTTGTCATCTCATTTTCATCAGCAAGTATAGGTTACAATGGAATTCAAAGTTTCTGCACAAAGAAACGAATACATTTTCTTGGAAAAGAATTTTTCAGATATCTACTGAATTTGCTCATCAGCAAGTTCTCTCAAAATACGTATAAAATGATAACATAACAGCAATCGTGTGAAGATCAGCTTTTAATCCTTTTCACCAAGAGTTCCAAGGCAAGAAACATTTTTACTTTTCAAAAATAGATGCAAAACCATAGTAAATCAGGCAAAAGCACTTTTAAAAATATATACTATTGAAAGTGAGATTGTAAAAGTTTGATTAAACCAATGTGGTGAAACAATATATACGAATAATGGTCACTTATCAACCATAGAACGCCACTGAACAGTTGAATTTCTATATGGCTTCACTTTAGCCAATTTTAAAGCTGACTGATGGCAAAAAAGACCCTGATATCTCCATCTAATAGTCTATATGGCTTCAGTTAGCCAATTTTAAAGCAGAACGACGGTAAAAATATTATCCTGATTTTAATGAATTTAAGAGCAAGAGGGCACTGAAAGAATCTTAACCTCATATGTGACAGTGCCACCAGAAGTGGTAGGTTGTCGCAGTGTCAGTGAAGAAACAGATCCATTACCCGACAAGATGCATAAAGCCCTCGGCCTTTGCTGTGCGAATGCCAATATTTTGGCTGCAACATCCTACAGGAGAAATTCATAAATATAATCACAAATATAATCACTTCTTTTGCCATAGTAATGCAAACAATTTATTAGTGAAATATTATAATATTGAACAAAAAAGCAATCTGAAGCTCACTAATTGCATATGTATAGATGTTCAATTTTCATATAATGCAACAATAATTGTCCAATTAGGCACATCGTACACGATTAAGGGAAAAAGCCAGAAACCATGTCATCAAGCATATTAAATTTAAGTTTTAACAAAATAATTTCACCATTGAAAGCATATCTATGACATATTAGACCTAAAAAGAATTTGAAACATACCTCTCCGACTCCAATGTGTAAGACATGTGGTGTAAAAGCTAGTCCAGCTGAGTTGTTCATCCATTCACCTGATCAAAGAAAGTAAATCTTTTATACGTGATTTTCTTCCACCCAGAAAAAAAAAGTAAAATACATTTATCTTTTTAAATCTAAATGTGGCTGAAAGAGAGGCACCATTCGCTCTAACATTCAAGGCATGTGGACAAGTAGCATTTCCTAGATTCTTTCCCTTTCTATTTTACCTGTTCCTTTTGGCTTTAGGGGGGCAGGAATGAAAGGGTGGAATACATTTTAACCCACCTAGATGAGAGCATACCCTTGGGTTCAAGTTTCATAATCAAAACATGCAAATTTACAATGAACATTACACTGATCAAACACCACTTAGACTACTGCTGTGTGTGCCAGTGGCTTCGGCAAAAACCATTCATTTTGATGCACATTCAAAAAGAAAAAGAAAAAGAACCAGCAATCAACCACAAATTGGAAAGCTTAATAAAAAACTAAAACTAGTATCATCCTTATTCCCCAAAGACTCCAAGTACACTCGACAGCTTGTGGCGTTTGAAGATACAGCTTAGAAATTGAACTTATCAAATGCATTATCTTTTTGTCTTATTTTTTACTTAAGACTTAAGAGCATGTTTATCTAATCTTAAAACTAATTTATCTAGAACATGTAATACAGAATGAAACAGTGTAACTAACTACAATTATGTGAAGAAAAGCAAAAAAAAAAAAACTCGCCCAGAGATGCCAGCTGCTGCTTCCGTCCACTCCCGGGTGGCCGCCCTCTTTTTTTCTCACTCGAGGTGATCCCTCCTGTGGAAGGTGTGGCCGCAGACATTGGGGACAATGCTAATGTCATGTTAGCCCCATCAGGACCGTATTTCCTAGGCCTACCTCTCTTCTTCTTCACTGAATCACCACTAGTTGACACGCTAGAGAAATCACCCTTGGTAATGCTACGGCGGAAATTGGGAGACTGGTTCTCAACATGGAATGTTGAACCACTTACAGCACCACCACTAGCGCCTACATTGGATTGCAGTTGAATGTTGGGATTCGAAACAGGATTGAATCCGGGTGAGGTATGCATAGCAACGCCAGCCGGTAAAGAACTGGACACTCCACCGGCAGCATTAGAACCAGGTGCTGAACCCCCAGACCCCCCTATTCCACCTCTATTGAGGAAATATGAAGAGGAGCCTGGTAATGTCATTCCCTCTCTTCCATCCATGCATTTACTTAGCAAGATTACTCACTAAAGATTAATTTCTAATAAATTTTGTCAGTGCAAAAATACAGGCTTTGCCCTTTTCTAGCCTAAATCTGCAAATTTCAAACTGACCCACCAAGGAATTCAGAATTAAACTGCCAAGAAAATGTAGAAAAAAGGAGAGACTAAAAATTAACACACTAAAACAGAACAGGCTAAATTTCTCAACAAGGGTTTGACATGAGTTTTTCATAAATTATATGAAGTGATAAAAATTCAATAAACAGAAAATTTTAGATCTTAACCAAACAAAGAATCCAAAAGACAAAAAGGAACTCAAAAAGTTTCAATCTTGAAACAAATTAAATCCCAAGAACAGACATCAAAAGTTATACTCAAAATGCAGAAAATTATTTGCTCCAATGACCTGTAGAACCAACCGTTCTTGAACTACAACACAACCCATCAAGAAAAAAAGGAAAACAAAACCCTAGATTTAGAATGCAAGAAAGTGAGAGAGAGAGAGAGAGAGAGGAAGGGAAGTTTTGGGAAAGAGGGAGTGAGAGGGTTAAGACAAAAGTGATATGAATTAGAAAAATTAGAGCTTTTGAATTAAAAAAGTAAGATGAAGACACCTTTATTTTATTGAATAGTTTAATGAATTAATTAGGGTTTGAAGAGGGGTTTAGTCAGGGGATGTTGTAATTTGTAAGGATTTTGACCGACTGTGTATCTATTGGTGGACAGTTGGGCGCATGGTGCACCTAAGTACCAACATGTCCTTATCAAAAAGAATAGTACAAATGAAGGAATTAATACTTTATTGTATTTTTAGAAAAATATATTTTGACTTTGTTCAAGAAATTAAAATCTAAATTTTAATATAACAATTTGTACATTTTGAAATAATATTTTGATGAAGAATATATAACTAGAACATTAGGAAGTTTTTTGAATTTTCATGTAAAACTATTTTATTAAAGAATTGTCATGTTGATCTCCAACCTATATAAAATGTCCAAATCTTCATTAAATTATCACAATGGTCATTGCAAAAGTACGAATCATGTCAAATATTAAGTCCAAGTTGGCAAACAAATCTATTTTCGGACCTTCGAGGGTAATGTTACAATTTAATGGAATTTTATTTATTTATTTATTTATTTATTTTTTTGTGATTTATGTTATAATGGAATTGATTGTGCAACTATGATTAAAGTTTGTAAGCTCACTCATTTTTAAGGATTGAGGATCAACTTGCCAAGTAACTCGACAAGTTGGGGACCAAAGGGCATTTTTTTTAAGAGAGCAGTGTATCTAGGAGTGGTAAATAAAATGAGCCAGCTCGCGCTTGTTTATAGAGTGAGTCGAGTTCGAACCGACTTGCTCAACTGAATTGTATCTCATGGTACAAGTCATTTGTGACCAACCAAATCTTTTCATGTTGAAATTGCATATTTCACTTGTATGATTAGTGAGCTTACACGTGAATACACAAGCTCGAGTACCAACTTGTATGAGTAGAAGAGTGACTTACACGAGAAAATCATTGCTCCACTAGTACTTGAGATGAATCGAAGAGCAATTCGTCCCACTCAACTCGCTAGTTGTACTTTTGGAATTGATTCCCCTACATTTATGTTCATGTTCATGCAACTAATGAACTAATCAAAAGTGTGTGCCAATTTTTTTTTTTGGAGATTTCTTGATTTGGATGAAAGTAGTCAGAATAATAATAATTAGAGGGTGTTTGATGTGAATTAAAATTAAACTTTTAGTAGATTCTGATATAAATTTTTGAAATGTGTTGTTAAAAGTTGTGGACTCATAAAAGATGTGATTAATATTGATTGTTTGACTTTGACTCGAATTAAAATCAAATTTTAATCGGAACCAAACATTAGCTTAATATGTTTATAAAATTTATTTTCATTACAAATAAATTTCTTTCTTTAGTCAATTTTTGGTAATTCAAAATTATTTAACATTTCAGAGATTTAGAATTTATTTTTCCAATATCTTGATCGAAGAACATGTTCATGTACATTGCCCATTGGCTTGTATCTCGAAGAGTATCTATTTAAAAATTTCGACTTGCAATTTTTTAAAGGTACATGAAAAAAGACGTCGAACCGAATAGACTCAAACGACAATAAGAGAACGATCTGAATATTTGCCCCTCTAAACAAATTCCTCCAATAATACATCTGGTTTATTATATGGTCCAATCAAATATTATCCTTTGAATTATGACTATCCATCCCATCCTGTGTCCTCTGTTTCAAGTTGTACCCTTGCGATGAATTTAATGTGACCTTTGGGGTCTCTTGCTTTTGGAAGTTTGTCTTTAAGGTATTTAAAGAGAGCAGAGAAGGACGAGACAAAGTCAAAAAGGTCTTTGGGAAGAACAAACACATTCAAATGTAATGAACAAACGGATTCGAATTAGATTTTTTTCGTAGATTGTTATAAAATTTGATAAAATATATGGTTAAAAAATTGTAAGACACATCAAACACGTAATTAATATTTATTGTTTTAACTTTTATTTATATTAAAATCTGAATTTTAATTGATACCAAATAAGAGCTTAAAATCCAACTTCTTTTTTTCCATTTTTGTTTCTCAACTTTTAAAAAGGTACAAGTAGAGGTGGCAATCGAGTCGAGCAGCTCGTCGACTCGTACTGTAGACGCCCACGAGCCGCTCGGACTCGTCAAAAAACGAGCCCGAGCACGAGCCGAGTAGGCTTGGCTCGTCAAATTGACGAGTCGCTCGGCGAGCACGAGCCGAGCGGCTCGTTTAGGCTCGCCCATTTTATTTAAATTTTTTTTTTTTAAGGCTGATATAATTATAATAAAAAAAAAAATTAAAACCGGATGAGCCGCGAGCCGAGCGGCTCTTCTATTGGCTCGAGTGGCGAGCCGAGCTCGCCCAACGCCCACGAGCCGAGCTCGTGTTGGCATGGGCCGAGCCGGCTCGGCTCGGCTCGGCCCATTGCCACCTCTAGGTACAATTTGGTCTCCAACATTTATTATAGTTGTAAAATCAGTCGCTGTGATTTTTATTGTTCAAATCTTTGCCTGTATTAGAGTAAGTTTATTAGCGGGTTCCTATGTGGATAATTAGTGAACAATAATTACGAATATATAATTAAAATTAATATTTGACGCTACAGAACAAAAAATGAAATTATAAGCTACTTTTAATTCATGTTTGATACACATTCTTTCAAAACTCATTTTCAACGACACATTTTTTAATAAAATAATATTTTTCATCACATCAATAGCATTTCCTTACTTTTTAACCACATATTTTCCATCATCTCACTATTTAAATACATTATTTCCTCAATAATATCAATCAAACAAACCCTTACTGGAAGTTTGAAAAATAACGAAGACTGCGTTTAAAATTCATAGAATGGAGTGGATTGGGGTGTGGGAGCTTTCTGTACATGTCAATTTCAAAAATTTGAATTGGCGTCGGATGCCCATGGACTCTTGTATTAAGCAGAAGGATTGAAAAATTAATTGCACGAGTAAGAAGATGTTGCAATTGAATGAGTTTTGGGATTTTCCAATTACCAGCCGTTACGCCTCCGTCTTGGAAATAATTTATAAACGATTTAATTTATAAATATAAAAAAGAATAATGAATAAATGAATAATTTTTGTAAATCCATTAAAACGTATAGTTGAGAATGTAGGTCAACCTGTAAAAAATGGGAACAAGATGGGCCCAGATTCACAGGTTGTCACCCAAGATCATAGTATTTCTTCAACCATGCTTGATGTACATTCCATTTGACAGTTTCTTTGTCAGATCGGGCAGTTTCAAAAAAATTAATTGTTTTTTCATCCAATAAAATATTTCCCACACACTTTTCTGTCGGCGAGGTGGTAAAAAGTAATATAGAAATAGCAAAATCCATATTTCTTATACAAAGCTGGATACCTAAATGGTTCTTTAATTAACTAATTACTTGTAGAAAAAGATGCACCATACATTTTCACTTACAGAAAAATAGGAAAAAGAAGAATTGACACAAATTTTGCAGATATTTCGATCAGGGGAGACTTTACTCCGTCGATTTTAAACTTGGATTCCTGTTCACAAAGTCCAGGTACCCCTGCCAATGATCAAAACACACGACTCGATAAGATATAGTAGTTAAAATCTCCAAAAGGAGATTAAGTTCTCTCCAAGAAACAAATGAACTTGAATATTCAAACCAAACTTCCAATTTTCAATCAAGATATTGGAAGTTTTTCCAAACATTTACATGCCAATAAACTCAAGATCAATTTGAAATAATATGCGTTGGACTATGTGAAATCTAATTATACTTATCATTTACAGTAATGCTATTTATAGTCAGTTACTGTTGTAGTCATCATATGTGGTAGCTTGTTATTTGAGGCATTAGACAACAAAGAAATTAATACCTCGAATAACATGTCACATTAGATGACTAGTGACTATGAATAACAATATTCTATCACTTAACCCTTCAACCGCATATCACCTCGAATCCCTCTCCTATGTAAAGGAGTCCGAGGTGCCGTTTTCCATGTATGAAAGAAAGGGGGCAGAAGGGTGGAATTTTCCTTGTAAATGGAAACCAATAATAGAAACAAGTGGACATAGTGTGTGTTTCGGTTGTGTTACTGTTTTTACTCTAGGGATTAGGAGAAAGGTTTAATTCCTAACAATACATTTGTCGGGCTTCATTTATTCGAAATTTAATAACAGACCTAACAATATATTGATTGCATTTCATCTATTTGAAAGTTACTAACAGAAAAATGAAGTATATATCTTCAATGCATTTCCTATATTCAAAATCAACAAGTTATCAATCTCATTCTAGTCATGGAAAGGCTGCAATAATTCACCATCTTCCATGCAGAAAGAGTTTATATTTGATAGGTGGAACTTTTCATCAAAAATTCTGCATAAGATTTGAAGGATGATCCTACTAAAACAAAATTTGCTGAAGAAATGGCGAACTAAATGTCTCAAACTGGAAGTTGCTTCATACCTGGAGTATTCCAACAGCAGCAAATTTGTCGATTATTGTCTTTGACAACACTGGATGTAAGTTCAAAGGTTTCAAGAGGAAATCGACATTCTGAGACAAAGCTCAATATAATCATTGATAAGTACGTCTCCTTAAAAGATGAAACTATTACAAGTTTCAAATCTAAATCACAAAGAGTGATGCCAAACGAAAAATTTCAGTCATCGCATCTTAAAAATTCTATTTCTTGTCCTTTGGTTTAAGCAATATCACTACAAGTATTCGTTCAAACACAAAAGGAAGCATACCATTACAAGTAATAGACAAGTGAGGACAAAAAAAGTAGTACACACCTTTGATGTAAAGCACTCGTCCCAAAAGGTATACTTTAACTCTTCAAATTTCTCCGTTTTACAAAGATCATCGATGAAAAGCTTCACTTGCACAGCCTAGCAAAGAGATGAGACAGAATTGGTTCATCAAGATATATGAGAGACTAGAATGACACAAAGAAATAGACAAAAGCAATAATCTTTAAGATGAAAACGCACTCCTGGGGAACTTTTTTGTCTATCGAAAGGGTATCCTACGACAAAACCCGTCAGGTTAAATTCCGAAATCTGCACCAATATGAGTTATTAGATGATGATTCAGGAC
The DNA here is from genome assembly GCA_903798355.1 of Fraxinus baroniana. Classification (NCBI taxonomy): domain Eukaryota; kingdom Viridiplantae; phylum Streptophyta; class Magnoliopsida; order Lamiales; family Oleaceae; genus Fraxinus; species Fraxinus baroniana. Next base: position 36,929 of record CAIGRO010061085.1, read on the forward strand.
AAAAGGTCTACTCGAGGAAAACGAGTAACTTATTGTCAAAGAACACCTCTCATTACTGCTATAAACAACTAATAAATTAGTGATGATAGATTTAAACAATGACAGTCAATTTTATGCACCAGAAGTTTAATCATTCTAAGTGGTTTCTCGGTAACAAAGCCCCTTTACTTCATACAGAACTAAAGAACAGAAAATAAAAAACTGGCTGTTCAGATATTGAGCAGAACTACTTAAAATTTCTTTGACAATAAGGTCTGACAACTCAATCTAGCAATAGATCAACATGGACGTGTTAACAAATAGCATGCTTCCCTGTGAAATACAAATAAAAAGAGGGCCCTTCACCATTCAAAATTTAGGTCGATCTCAGAAAAACAAGTGCAAAGTGGTTAGCCAGGCAAGATGAAGGAATCTTTCAAAACTAGAATAAGAAGGCTAAATGGTTTAAGTCAGTGCTTTTCCCAATAATAGGTTTACTTTTACGATTAAGCTTTCCAATCTCTCTGAGAAAACCTGCTAGTGGAGGAAGACCTGCTAGGAATAAGAGACATGGGGGTTAAACAGAGCCAAAAAGGATCTTTCTTGTATGTTCAGGCCTCATTAGCACAGTTGTTTGATTACCTCGCCCAATGACTTTTCTCTTTATTTAAATCTAATGTGATTTTATGCTTTCATTATAGAATTTCTGAAAAAGTTCCTAGAAACGAAATGCACAAACATGAAACAACATGTATACTGAAGGAACCTCGCAACAAAGTGAAATACATGCTCACATTGCTCAGCCTCTCGGTAAAACTGACCCAAAAATCAAAACCAGACACAGGAGAAAGAACTAGAAATCATAATCGAAAATGTGTTTAAGATAAACACCAAATGAAAAGCACAAGTACTTCAAGCAACTTTTTAATAGCTGTCTACTGAAATTTCACTGAGTGAGAACATAACGGTATTAGACAATGAAACTGAAGGATACTCACCAGACTTTCGAGATCAGCCGCCATCAAGTGTATATTCGTTTTCGTGCGAAGCAGAACACTGTGTATGCAAGAACATCAAACCATTCACCATAGTACCATTTACAAAACTTCAAATTGTAAATTAAATATAAAACAAATACAGAATAAAGCAGCTGCAATACCTAAGGGGTGATGCAATTTTGTTTTCGACATCAGAAACAGCGAGACCCACGTACTTATCGCCCACATCCAAGCCAAGTAAACGGCTTTTCTTTATCTCATTCGACTTCAACAATTCTTGGAACAAGTTTAATGGCTTCAAGTACTTCATCTGTACATTTTTATATCTCTCATCAGCCCCAATATTCAAATCATTATACTGAATTACTTCGATAAATTACATGATGAATAATTTAGACGTAAAATAATAAATATTTGACAGGGAGCATATGCAACATTCTCAATAAGGCATTCTGACGAACAAATGAACTGTACTGCAAACACTTGCAAATTCACCTAAAAACCCCACAAATACATCCTACATATATACGAATTTACCCACAAACAGAGAGCCCACCTTCGGATCGAAAATAAGGTATAAAACATCAACCAAATTTGTCTTCAAATATGAATTTGCTCAGTACAAAGAGAGTTTTGGGTAAAAAAACTATTATTTCTTTTTTCATAGACTTCCACTGCTTAGCAGCACTCCAAGCATAATTATTTATGGACTTGATGGTTTGGGTATATGGTCAGTCCTATTAACGTACGAGTTTCGCCCAATTATTTCGGCCATGTGAAGTCAGGGTATCAGGTCATTGGAAGTCCAGCCCATTTACATGCATTATCTTGAGGGCAACTTACAAAAATACCCTTAAAATTAGGAGTCTTTGAAAAATCATATCAAAAGTATTTTTTAAGTAAAAAATACTGTGTAAAATTAAGTGTCACATTTTTATTAAAACTAGTTTTTGCCCGTGCATTGCACGGATTGAATTATTTTGAAGTAATGTTAGTACGTTTAATGTGTTGAATTGTCGTGAATTACATCACCAACTAAATGTTTGATATGGGCAATTTAAATCATCTAAGTTGAATAATTAGCATTATATTTAAGGTTAATTAGTTTCGTCAATCCTTTTATCTCAAGTTAGATCAGAAGCACTATTAATTAAGCTAAGCTATGAAGATCAATCCTAGATCAATTTTGAGAAATGTTAAAAGATGAATTATTCATCAAAATTATATAATAAGTTCAATACAAATAAGATATTCCTTGAGTTGGAATAAAATTATAAGGATAATCTCAATGTACGATACTATTCCTGTTAGAACTACACACATACATGTGAGGGGAGAGCAGAAATTCATTCATTTCCATGTACACACATAAATTTATACATACAATTACACTCATACATACACCAGGGAAAATCTTAAATAACATAGAAGAGAAGAGAACAATGTGAAAACAACACACTCGAAGATATAATTTATAGGGGCTTAATTAATAGAAACTGGTGATGGTTGATGAACATAATTTTACGAAATAAGGGAAGTTCTCAATCTGTTGTCTGTCAAAAGTACACTGCATACTAAATACTATTAAATCAACCAATAAAGCTGTTTTAACTCACCATTTTGCAGGGTCCAATTGAAAAGTTTCTAAAGCATGCTTTTGACATGATGTCTCCACCCTATGAATGTAGTTTAACACAGATAAATCAAGTTCCAGAAGCTATAAAATCACTCAATATCTACCACACCAGGATTCCAGTTCACCAAAATCACCTAGATTAAAGTAAGAAAGGAAAGCCTAGAAGACAAAATCAATTATCTTGAGTAAACAAGATAGACCAGAAACATAATTTCAACAGTTTTCTTCAGACAACACATAAAGCCTTCCCAGTTTGTTATTTTAATCAAAACTTAGCAATTGATCACTTTTGCATTGAGCTGTAAGTTTTTCATACTTTCCTATAGTAGTCATACCATAGAAGGTGGTGCTGCTTTCGACAAGTGAACGAGTAAAAGGAGAGTTGAATGATGATAAAAAAAGTATTGGGTCGAGCTGGATGATAAACAAGGATAAAGTCTCATTTTAACATGACAATACATTCATAAGAGGCTTAAATGATCCAAAAGAGCTCCTATTATTCTTCTAGCTGAATACACAAGAACTTACCATTCATTTATTCTGTCACCCAGTTGACAGCATATTAACAAAGATTTATAGTGATTTCAGCAATTTTGTAATACCTATAGTATAATTGAAATTTTATGGCTAAGTTGACACTGAAGTAATACCTGAGTAAGTAGAGAATGGAAAACTTGGGTTCGGCAATTAAACAACAGAAGTATTTAGCCTTTAAGATTAAAACCCCCTATAATAGGTGTGAAAATTGAACATTGAGAATATGAAATTAATAAATGAAGACACGCTAACTTCCATAGAAGATATTTTTAAGGGAAAAAATATAGAGCCGTGTTATTCGTTTATCTGCTTCTAGTTGTGAATCAAAGAGATAACCATTCGTATTAACCATATAATTGAGGAAATGGGACGATTCACGTGCTGACTCAGAGATTTTCAAATAAAATCAACCATCAACACATATGTTAGATCAATACCTAAAGAAATCAGAGGTAGTATGTGAAAATTATAAGGGAAACTTAATCGAAAAACACTTTCTAAAAGTGCTCGGAACCTCCTAAGAAGCTTTCTTTCCAAACTCAACTCATTTCGTATTTAACATTAAATGCTTAAACATGTGTTGGAGAACGAACCTAAAAGTTCTGATGAACCTAATAATTATTCCACATGAACGTTGTTTTTGATCGAAAATAATCAATTAAATGACACTGATGACCAACAAAAAATAATGTCATTAGCAGAACAAACAAAGATGAAGATGAAAAAGAAACATGTTTGAAGATATACAAATATGTGGAGTTACTAAGCTCCTGTTTGGTTTGGATTAAAATCCAATTAAAATTTCAAGTCAAAGTCAATAATTAATTTTAACCATATATTTAACGAGCCCTACAACATTTCAACCACACATTTCATCAACTTCTATCAAAATCTACTAAACATTCGATTTTAATCTCTACCAAACAAGGGCTAGAATTACTAAACTAAATTGAATTATGTGAAAGATAAAATGATTTTATATTAACATTGCTTCATGGAACTAAATACAGTGATGGTAACTATTTGCTACGGCTTAAAACAAAGAATGCATAATAACTAAAGTTTTGGAATCAAAGCATCAAATAAGCAAGAACATTTTAAGAGTCATTTTAAGAGTCAGGAACATCAAAATTATAACACCGAACTTGCAGGAAGTAAATCACAACTTCCGTAGTTTTTCACTTATGGAAATTGGGGTGCAAGAACAAAAATCTGGAAAAATAACGACTTTAAAGGACATAAAAAATGGACAAGAAAACACTCTCTTCAAATTTTACTCTGAATCTCCATTGAACTATCACTCTCTACAAACTACCTCACATTAAAACACAGTCCATCTAGGATTCTTGCTTTCTATTGGAAAAACTAACAAAAAGGCTATTTCTCTAATTTTAAAGTAAAGTTGTAACATCAGTTTTCACAATATGTTTGATACTAAAATTAACTTTGAATTCAAGATTATCAAAATCATGAATAACCAAATGCAATATTACGACCAAAGATATAAAGAGAAGTCGTCCTTTTTTTTGATCATTTCACAAATCTCGTAATCAGAGATTGCCTAAATTGATAAAAAATATCAAGCGTTTACATAGAACAAACACAAACATACAACATAAATCAAAATCCTAGTAGAAAACAGATAATAGCAATTGGTTACCTAGATAAAGCAGGTGTTTTCTTATCTGATTGCTCCTCCGGTATGGACTCAGCGCAGGGACGAATCCAGGAATTTTTCGCGAACAGCCTAAAGTTTAAAAGTCATGATGCCGGCAAAGCAATAACAACAATCATTATGTCGACATGGCAACATTTCAACACAACAACTTAGACAAGTAGGGAAAACGGAAAACATTCAATTCAATATTTTGCCGACAAGGCAATAAGTAGACTAGTAGAGAGATGATCAACTTGACTTACTAGGGTGTATTAAAGCTTTTATTTTTCCTACGTTTCTGTGGAATTAATCATGTTGACACTTGACAAAATCCCCTGTTGACAATGAAGAAGAATTCCGCATTAGATTTTAGAAAGAACTTTTTCTACATCAACAACCACAATCGATAAAGCCACAAATTTACTATTAAACCTCAATTGTTTTCTAGTGAACTTCCCAATCCTAATTGTTCAAACAATTTAAACTTTTAGACCAAATGATTTAAACTTTTGTTCAAACCCAAACCTAATTCCCAGTAGCAGCCTACATGCATTGAAACATATTCAGAGAAAATGCTGTCATCACTACTACAATTAGAAAGGAACAAATCAAAAAGTAAAATATTCAGTTTCCCTCCCATAAGTATATATTGCCAATTCCTGAAATACCTTATAACTCATCCCACATTTTTTTTTTACTTTTGATGGTGAATTTCTACTTTCCTCAAGCAATACTAACAAGGCCTTCAAGTTCGCATAAAAAATTCCTAATTAAAATGTTATGAGTGCCCCTTAGTATATTCATCAAAATAAAATTTATCCCCAAGAACCACAATCGAATAAGAAGATAATTACCATTCCCTTATAGCTTACTAACATGTAATTAGGACCATGTTGTGATTCAGGCCTATCAAATTTGGCCTTATCCAGTACTTAAGAATAATAACTAAAAGCTGTCCTTTGAATTTAATCTTAAGCTTGTTTTTCCTTGATCCTTTACTAGGTTGGAGCTATGAAGCTTACCTTATTTACATAATTAAAAAGGGGAAACGGCTTTTCAGAATTCAGCTTACTACTCGCTTTCTCCACAAACACGTGGAAAATAATTCAGCTAATACCTAAACAATTATGCTTCTTTACCAAGGTAAAACTTGTTATACAGATACTAGACAAATTGCATCTTTCGGTATATTATTCACTCTCTCTTGTTTTAGATTACACCCCAAATTAATCAAAGAATTGTAAATAATGCATTTACAAAAACAATTATCTTCAAAGACGAGATATTAAAAATCAATAAAACCAAAATTCCAGTTATTAATGAAAAATAGTCAGCAAAAAAATCATGAAATTCGAAAACACGCCAAAACACTTACTCTTATTAAAGACCACAAATTGAGGCAGCGAAAATAATGATTAAGAACAAAAATAATAATAAAATGTTCCCCAAGAACCGATCAATTTGAAAAACAAAATAAAACAAGAACTCAATTAGAATTTGGGGAATAGGCAAGCAGACTTAGGGCGACTCCAAAAGAAGCTCTTGAATCTCGATGCCTACTCCAAAAGAAGCTCTCGATGCTTGCTCAAAACAAGAACTCGTGTGGGACTATGGGTCAGGGTGGATTATCTTAATTCTTACCTTGTTCCAGGACCAGTAG
>CAIGRO010061109.1:0-12159 GCA_903798355.1 Fraxinus baroniana
TGACTAATCATGTAGTTTTTAAAGTTCAGTGACCTGGTGGAAACTTTTGGTAAAGTTCAGTGACTAATGGGGTAATTAACCCACAATTTAACTACGGTTGGATGAGAGGTTGATCAAGCACCTTCGAGGCATTTGTGAAGAAATTTTGGTGAAATTCAATAAGTTTATTTTCTCAGCAAATTTCATTATCTTGGATATGGAGGAGGCTAGGGACATCCCACTCATTTTGGGTTACCCTTTTGGCTACGGAATGAACTCTGATTGATGTGCAAAAAAATCAATTAATATTGAGGTTAGATGATGAAGAACTGAAAATCAACGTGTTCAGAGCTTTCAAATTTCAGAATGAACTAGATTCTTGCATGCAATTTGATGTAATCAAAGAAGCAGTAACAGAGACATTTAGACTTGATCACCTTCAGGACCTTCTTGATGCTTATTTGGTGCATTCTCATGATTTTCTATAAAAAATGAAGAAGCAGAAGAATGTGTACGTTATTTGGCAATCATACCATTGCTCTTCAAGTAACCACGTTTGGAGCTTGGTAAAGACCCCACAAAATCTTTACCATCTATACAACAAACCCTAACCCTTGAACTCAAACAACTGGCCACGCACATTCGATATGAATATTTGGGAGGGAAAAATTCACTTCCGATAATTATCTCGAATACTCTTACAGAATCTGAGTAAGATCAATTGTTGAGAGTGCTTAGGGATTACAAGACAACAATATGGTGGCTTATCTCGGATATAAAAGGGATTAATCCTTTTCTTTGCACGCACAAGATACTGTTGGAAGGAGATTACAAAGCTTCAGTTGAGCATCAGCACAAATTAAATTCAACTATGCAGGAAGTGGTACGAAAAGAGATATTAAAGTTTTGGGATGCATAGATTATTTACCCCATATTAGACAGCCATTTGGTCAGTCCAGTATACGTTGTGCCGAAAAAGGGGGAGTGGTTCTAAATGAAAATAACGTGCTCATTCCTATGCGCATAGTCACGGGATGGAGAGTTTCCATTGATTATTGCAAACTCAACAATGCCACGAAGAAGGATCACTTTCCCCTTCCTAGATTTGGAGAGGCTGGCTGGACGCACTTACTACTGCTTTCTGGATTATTATTCAGGGTACAACTAGATCCTTATAGCATCGGATGATCAGGAAAAGACTACATTTACATGTCCCTATGACACTTTTGTTTATAGAAGAATGTCATTTGGTTTGTGCAATGCCCCAGCCACTTTTTAGAGTTATATGATGTCTATTTTCTCGAACATGGTGGGAAATATCATTGAGATATTTATGGATGATTTTTCAGTCTTTGAGAAGTCATTCAAGGAATGTCTTGAACATTTGGGGAAAGTGTTGCAGTGGTGTGAGGACACCAACCTTGTGCTAAATTGAGAAAAATGGCATTTCATGGTTTAGGAAGGAATCGTGTTTGGGCATTTGATATCATTAAAGGGCATTGAGGTAGAGAGAGCTAAAATACAGGTCATTGAGAAACTATTATCGTCGATAACAGTGAAATGAGTTAGAAGTTTCTTGGTTCACGCTGGGTTCTATGCCGCTTTGTCAAGGACTTTTCCAAAATGTCGAAGCCAATGAACGATTTATTGGAAAAATGGTTCCATTTCACTTTTATGAGGACTGTTTAATAGCGTTCAACACTTTAAAGGAAAACTGGTGTCTGCTCCATTTTTGGTTGCTCCGATAGAGACTATCTGTTTGAGCTTATGTGTGATGCTAGTGATAGTGCAGTGGGGGCAGTTTTGAGTCAACGTAAGGAATAGATTTCATATGCTATTCACTATGCATGAATTGAATTAATTATCACAAGTCGAGGATTGAAATTAAGAATTGATTAGTGAAGTTGGAAATTCAATACGTTCATCATAATTAATTTAAATAAGTGTTTATTGCTTTCGTAATTATAAAACGTAGTTAGATACAAACCAATCATATTTTGTTACAATCATAAATTTAAATATATCAAATATACTAGATTGAGTTTTATTCCCTATGGGACGATAACTCTATCATCACGATTATTACTTGTACAATGAACCCGTACGCTTGCGGAATTTTAGGTTCTTGTAATGGGTTGATTTGGATCCAAGTACTGTTATTATTTTGAATTTAGCAACAAGAAAATCTAGAAAATCTCCAATTTACTGATATATGTGGGGGTTTGGTTATGATGACTTCAAATTTGTGGAATCTGGTTTACCAATTCACTATTGGGATGAATCCTAAACCTACTTAAAGGTGTACAGTTGAAAAACCAATTCATGGAGAATTATTGAAGGACCTGTCGGTTACATTGAAACATTGAATTGCTTAGTGTTCTAAAATGCCTAGGCATGAAGCGTGGGCAAAACGCCTTGCTTTGGGGGCTTAGGCACTTTTTTCTGGTACGTAGGCGGTTTTTCTTTTTCTTTTTTGCTCCTAAGCACTCCTTTTTTTCTTTTTTTCTTTTTTCAATATAAAATTTTATAATTTCGGATGTTTGGTAGGTATTATTTTAATTAGAATGATTAAAATTTAAAAATAATATTAAAATAAGAAACTTTTTTTTTTGTACGCCTAGGCCTCGTCTAGCTCGAAACTTAGCCTTCATGCCTAGCCAAGTTTTAAGCATTTTAGAACACTGGTATTGCTAATGGGTTTATTAATATTTGTTGGTCATCTTTCGTTAGCTGAGAAAAGATTTATAATGTTGGAACATATCTATATTTTGCGTTTTATGAGCTTGTATTTACTACCTATAGTTATTGAATTTCGTCTATCATTTGGAGAAGTCAAATTTTTCCTTACGCAATTGGATCATTAGACATTTATTACAATTAAGTTATTGGTCACATTTTCAAGTTTTGTTGCTCTTTTAATTCTCTTTTAAGTTATATAACACATGACCTGCATGGTTTGTATTGTAATATTTTTTACAAAAATTATCTACCATGTAACTAGTAGTGAAAAGTTCTCTTATTGAAATAATAGTCGAAATGTTGTCTTATTTTGATAATCTCGATTTCATTTTCATGGCTTAGTTAGGTAATTAACAGATATAATATGTTCTTCCACATGTATGTAATCTTTTTATCTACATTATTTTCAAGCTTTTAGTTTTATTGCTATGTTGCTCTTCGTTCTTGGTGGAGAGATTTAGTTTCTAGTCATTTATCTATGCCTCGAAAGCATGCTAGGTTGGAAATTATGTAATTTTGCTTTTACATTCTTGTGTAGTGTCTTTATTGGGCTTATTAAAGTGAAGTGGATTGTGGGTAGAAAAAAATTCTCTCAAGATATGTTTTCTCAACATAATAGATTGAGAAGAAGGGATATGAGTTCCTAGTCATATGATTGGATGTACCAGTAGTGATAATCCAAGTACTATTCTTAAAAGTTTCAGAGAATACAGATACCTTACCAACAATACGTGGGTGTGCAACGTTTTTCGTAGGTGCGGTTGGCTTTCATCCGTAGAGGTTCCCATAGCTTTCCCTACAATCCATTTTCAAGGTTTCTTTGTGAAGATAGCCAATTCATGAATAGCCAATTCATGAATAAGATAGCTATTTTGAATGAACGGTTTCACCACAATGAGAACATACCAGGCTGTCAAATTACTTTCCACTTGATTGATTATTTCGATTCTTCCATGAGCCAGGCGATGGTCCTTGTCAAGTTTGGATGGCCAGCATAGTCGAGCTTTTAGAGAATGGAAAATAGAACTTCCCATTGTCGGTTTCTGTTTGTATTACCTCCTGACATATGCATACGTACTCTCTAAATCAAGATTTGTGTCTTTTTGTTAAATTTCTCCATGGACCCGATCAATTCGTAGTCGATTCCACTTAGAAAAATATGAACTCGAGGACTAGCCAGCACGGAATGCAACTGGACCACCCCTTCAACTGTGTTTTCCTGAGAGATAGTCCGGCGGCCAGTTTCTTGGAGAATAGCAACATGTTCATTATATAACACTGGTAATCTTTGGCCATTTTGTGTGGTAGAAAATGATCTTTGGTTCTATTCAAAGATGCATGTTTCCTCCAATCCATTAAAGCAGGTCTTCGATATGGCATTCCATATCTCCTTGGTTGTGGGAAAGATGAATAAGTCGCTATATCTGCAACGGACTCATCGAGTCAACAAGCCAGCTTTTCACTTTATGGTTTTCAGTAATCCTTGTTCCAAGTTGGGATCTCCAGGATCAATTTTCTCACTTCTCCGGTGAGGTATCTAGTTTTCTTACAAGTGCCAATACGTGTCTCTATTGAGAAATGATTGACACTTTTGCTGCTGAAGTGTGATGATTTGTGTACCTATAATTAGTTGAATTAAGGACAATGGTTGGTAGTGTAGTTTTTTGAAATATTTCATAAGTATGGCCTTTTTTATAATCACATTAGACAAGTTGTCAACAAGTCAACTTGTAGTAGGTATGGAGTTGCTGATATCATTGGTGCTAGAAACATCTTGTAAAGAAAATATATTTGGCAATGTAATGTACCAACCGTGTAGTTTTTTGATGTTTTAAAAATATAGTTCAACTTTCATTCTCTTTTGAATCAATAACCCTTCAGTGGTATCAGAGCTGTCTTGATCTTAGAAGATGCAGTAAAAATTGTGTGACAAGATTTGGAAAGGAAGATCAGCAAGCAACCAGCAAGCTACCTTTCATCAATGGCCAAGTGATTTGAGAATAAGTGTGATGGCTTCAAGTGGTTTTTCAACACCTTTACCTTCCGCCTTCACAAGAGAGAATTATGATTTCTGGGCTGCAAAAGTGAAGGCATATTTGAAGGCTTATGATTTGTGGGAAATCATTGAAACTGAAATTGAACCTCCACCTCTCAGAGCTAATCCTACAATTGCTCAGTTGAAGCATCACAGTGTAGAGGTTGAAAAGAAGTTCAAGGCTCTCTCTTGCATTCAATCTGCCATCTCTGATGCAATTTTCACAAGAATCATGACTTGTGAAACTGCAAAGGAAGCTTGTGATAGATTAAAAGAGGAGTTTCGAGGCAATGAAAGGACGAGGCAATTGCAAGTGTTAAATCTTAGAAAGGAGTTTGAGACTTTAAAGATGAAGGATTCATAAGCTGCAGAGGATTTCTCTGATAAGCGGATGAAAGTGGTAAATCAAATAAGATTGCTGGGAGATGATATGCCAAACAAAAGGGTAGTGGAAAATGTTTTAATAAGTCTACCTGAGAAGTTTGAAGCAAAGATTTCATCACTTGAAGACTCAAGAAACCTGTCTTCAATAACTTTGTCAGAGCTGGTGAATGCACTTCAAGCCACTGAGTGAAAGAGACTTATCAGGCAGGAGGAACAAACTGAAGGAGCCTTATTTGTTGAAGGAAAATATAAAGCTCAAACGAGCCTTGGAATTAAGAAACAACCATTTGAAAAGAAAGAGGTTGAAAGCAGCAAAAATGGAAGTAAAGGCGCAAAGTATGCTCATTGTCCTCACTGCAAAAAGAAGAGACATTCTCCTAAATAGTATTGGTATAGGCCTGGAGTTCAATGTAGGGTCTGTAAACAATTTGAACATGTTGAGAAAGTTTGCAAAAATAAAAAAGGAAAGCAAACTCAGCAACATGCACAGATAGCAGAAAATCAACAAGAGCAGTAGGAAGAACATCTATTTACTACTATCAAGGTCAGTAGTATTGTTGGAACTTGGCTACTGGATAGTGGTTGTAATTACCACATGATTGTAAATTCAAGTATCTTTTTTTGAACTGAAAAAAACATATAGATCCAAAGTCAAAGTAGGCAATGGAGATTATGTGGAGGTAAAAGGAATTGGTGTGATAGAGGTGCAGACTCCAATAAGTATCAAACATATATCAGATGTTCTTTATGTCCCTGAATTATATCAAAATTTAGTTAGTGTAGGCCAATTGCTTGAGAAAATCACATCCTAATATTCAAAAATAGAGCATGCACTATACTAGATGGAAATGGCTATGAGTTAATAACTGTCGAAATGAAGCATAGAAGTTTTCCTATAGATTGGAAAAACATCACCACACATGCACTCATCTCAGAAGTAGTTGAGTCCTCTCTGTGGCATAGATTGTTTGGTCATGCAAACTATACTTCACTCAAGCACTTGCATGAATATAATCTTGTTAAAAACATGCCTGAGATTAATGATGATCCCGTGTATGTGATGTTTGCCAATTTGGAAATCAAACAAGATTGCCATGTCCAAAAAACCAATTAAGAAAGGGCCTTAAACAAGCTTGAGCTGATCCATTCAGATGTGTGTCGTCCAATGAGAACAACCACTTTGAATGGCAGCAGACATTTTATCCATTTCATAGATGATATGACAAGAATGAGTTGGGTTTATTTCTTGAAAACAAAATCTGAGGTTGTAGCCGTGTTTCAAAAATTCAAGAACCATGTGGAGAATGAAAGTAGCTGTAGAATTAAGACAATCAGAACAGACAATAGGACTAAATATAGCTGTGACCAATTTGACAAATTCTGTGACTCTAAGGAAATCAAGCACCAATTGAATGTACCTTATTTTCCTCAGCAAAATGGAGTGTGTGAGAGAAAGAATAGGACAGTGATGGAGATGGCCAGGTGTTTGATGATTGAGAAGAAAATTCCAAAGGAGTTTTTGGCCGAAGCAGTGAACACAACTATATATCTCCTTAATAGATTGCCTACAAAAGCTCTAGAAAAGAAAACTCCATATGAAGTCTGGTATGGAGTCAAGCTTGATATTACACATTTGAAAGTGTTTGGTAGTGTTTGCTATACCCATATTCTAGAAACAAAAAGGGACAAGTTGAGTGAAAAGGCTGAAATTGTAATTCTGGTTGGATATTGTGGAAATGTTAATGGATGCAGAGTTTACAATCCTCAAACCTAGGAGTTGATTTCTAGCAGAGACATCAAAGTGGATGAAGAATCTTCATGGAATTGGGAGACAAGTTCAGTGAATAAAATCCAAATTAATGGGTTGATTCCACAAAGTAAAGATACAAACACTAATGAAGGTGAAGCAAAACCCGATGATGGTTAAGACTCAGAGAATGATAGGACAAAGATGAGGTCATTGGCAGATGTGTATGCTACCTGCAATTCAGTTGTGTTAGAACCTTCTAACTTTGTCGAAGCAGCAAATTCACAAGGAGGGATGGCTGCAAAGGAGGAGATAACCATGATTGAAAAAAATGAAACCTGGAAGCTAGTTGATAGACATTGAATAAACAAGTGATTGGTGTCAAATGGTTATATAGAACCAAGTTAAATCCTGATGGTTCAATAAACAAGCTCAAAGCCAGATTGGTTGTTAAGGGTTATACACAGCAATATGGTTTTGATTTCAAAGACATATTTGCTCATGTGGCTAGATATGAAACCACAAGGCTTCTGATTGCTATAGCAGCTTAAAGAAGATGGAAAATTTATCAATTAGACGTCAAGTCAGCTTTCTTAAATGAACACTTGAATGGGGAGATTTTCATTGACCAACCTAAAGGCTTTCTGGCGGGAGGAAATGAAGACAAAGTGTATCTACTTAAGAAAGCATTGTATGGTTTAAAACAGGCCCCCAAAAGCCTGGTATAACAGAACAGATTATCATCTTGGTTGTCTTGGTTTCACAAAAGGTTGAATGAACAGACCTTGTATGTGAAACAAGTGGAAGAAGAAATGGTCATCATTTCACTATATGTTGATGATCTTTTGATCACAGGCAGCAACTTTGTATTAATTGGAAGAGTAATTGAAGAATTGAAGAAGGCTTTTGAAATGACTGATTTGGGAGAAATGCAGTATTTTCTTGGGATGGAAATTCATCAAACTCAACAAGGGATTTTTATCTGCCAAATGAAGTATGCAAATGAAGTGTTGTGGAAGTTTAATATGGAGAAATGCAAACTCGTCAGCACACCTCTAATTTAGGATTCAAAATTGATGAAGGAAGACGGTGCCAAAAAAATTGATGCAAAAGTTTATATAAGTTTGGTTGGTTGTCTGTTGTATTTAACTGCAACAAGGCTGGATATTACATTTGTTGTAAACATCCTATCAAGGTTCAGACAAGAGCCAAGTGATGCCAAGTGAATTACATTTTTAAGCAGCAAAAAGAGTTCTAAGATACATTAAGGGGACTAAGGATTTGGGAATCTGGTTTAAGAAGTCTGAAACATTGAAGTTAACTGGTTTAATTGACAGCAATTGGGCTGGGTCTCTTGAAGATATGAAGAACACTTCTGGTTACATATTTTATGTTGGATCAAGTACATTCGTTGGAACTCAATGAAGCAGTAAACGGTGGCTCAATCAACAGCAGAAGCTGAATACATTGTAGTATTAGAAGCCACAAATCAAGCAATTTGGCCGAGGAAGGTGTTAGAAGATCTAAAACATAAGCAAAACGAGGCAACAATCATCTATTGTGATAATCAATCTGCCGTTGAAATGGTGAAGAATCCAATATTCCATGGAAGAACCAAACACATCAAGATCAAATATCATTCAATTAGAGAAGCCTAAGAAAGAAAGGAAGTGGAGCTTGTGCATTGCAAATCTGAGGATCAATTTGCAGACATCCTAACCAAGTCATTAGCTAAAGCAAGGTTTGAAACTCTAAGAAGCTGCCTTGGTGTTTCCAGCAAAAGTGCCAAGGAAGAGTGTTGAGAAATGTTTGACACTTTTGCTGCTGAAGTGTGATGATTTTTGTACCTATAATTAGTTGAATTAAGGACAATGGTTAGTAGTGTAATTTTCTGAAATATTTCATAAGTATGACCTTTTGTATAATCATTAGAAAATCTGTCAACAAGTCAACTTGTAGTAGGTATGGAGCTGCTAATTATCTTTGGTGCTAGAAACTTCTTGTAAAGAAAATATATTTGGCAATGGAATGTACCAACCGTGTAGTTTTTTTTGTTTTTTTTTTTATCAAAAATATAGTTCAACTTTTATTCTCTTTGAATCAATAATCCTTCAGAAACCTTCGCATGACATCTTGGTTAGCAGGCAACGCTAACAAGGGCTCTTTGCCTAGGGGCTGCCGCGTGAATAGAGGCAAATAATAGTCCACTAGTCCAAGGTCTAATTACTCATACGACTTGTTGGAGTTCGATTTTGTCTAACTTTTGAAGAGGCAAGAATCGTGCTGCAATGAATAGGCATCCAATGTTTAAGAAGTCGAAGTATTATTGTTGTCAAAGTGGATGGAGCCGACTCAAGACAGTCGCAATGTTTAAGAAATTGAAGTATTATTGTTGTCAAAGTGGATGCTATGGGGCCATACCCAGTGGTGGTCCTTGCGAAGACCATGAGGGATGGCTTGGTACAACTGAAGGCGAATCTCGTTGGGTCAACTAGCTCAAGTTGAGCAGATAGAGTGAGGAACGCCTGGGATTACTACGTGGAACATCGTCAAAGGCCTACTTGGCCCTTGCTTCTTGGTGATGTTCAAGTGGCTTCTTGGCAGATCTTGGGGTGTAATGTATTTAAATAAAATTACAAAATGTTGCAAGGTCAATCGGCACCCTCCATCACTGATTAATTGAGCTTATTAGAAGGATTTTAGCATATTTAAGCTCTCAACGTTGATCGAGATATTACTGGAAATTTTTTTGAATTAAATAACTTTATCCATGGTAAAATATTTTATGTGGGAAAACACAGCCTACCAGAAAACAAGATAAACATGTAAACATTCTTATATATTCATAATTTCCATACAAAAGAGAACCAAAAAAGGAAAGAAAAACAAAAAATCAAACCCCTTCTTGTTCAAGGATCATTACATGAACACAACATTATCCAGGTCTTATTTTATGGGGTAGCAGAAAATTAAAAGCACAACCTAGCTATTAAGACAACATTTGCCCTTATTAAATCCATCCATGCATATAAAACTTGATAATAATAATTCTTCAACCTGATCAAAGTGATAGACTTGCCGAGTAATTTGTCCAAATGGTAAAATCATTCCCATTGTTCCGGTCGATTAACTGTCTGTTTTGGGGTCAACTGTGTCTCGTTCACGCCGCCGCCACCGTCCTCACCGGAAATCTCCTCCAGTGATCTCCCCTTTGTTTCTGTCACAAGGAAGGTAAAGAAAAACCCAATCAAGTTTGTGAAAGCCAAAATTATCATGATCCTTTTGATTTTTTTCACTTCTCCGTCTTGTGTATAGCTCTGAAAACCAAATGCTGCGATAATAGCCCCGGCCTTGCCAGAGGCGGCGCTGATTGCATGGCAAGTGGATCTCAGCCTGGTGGGGAAAAGCTCCGCCGGCAGAACAAAGGTGGTTGAGTTGGGGCCGAAGTTCGCGAAGAAGAACGTCAGCCCGTAAAGAATAGCAAAAGTCCATTTGTGGTCTTTGTTCCTGAGGTAATCATATTTGACGCCCATTATGAACATGAATACAGACATCATGAAGAAGCCCATCAATTGTATGTAAAATCGGCCGATTTTTTCGATGAACGCCACGGTGAACCAGTAACCGGGGAAAGTCCCGAATAAGGATATCACGAACATGGCACGGGATGTCTCGAACATTTCGCGTAGCGCGCTTACGTTTTTGGGTTCGTTAGTGAGTCCCATTGTGGGGAAAATGTCTTTTTGTGTAAGATTTTGGCTATAAAAGGCAATATCTAATAAGAACCAAGTAGTTGCGGTTCCTATTAAATGAAGGCCGTGGCGATTGAAAAACTCACTTGATAGCAATGAGTATTCATTGGCAGATTTAAATTCTGCTAATTTATCTTGTTCGGCTTGAATTGCTATATCAAGGACTCTCCCCATATCCGATGCAGCTTGTTTAGCATTTCCCTCGATCAGGGCCGTGTACCGGCCTGTTTCCGGCATTTTCATCCGCCAGTAGAAAGTGAGGATTGCCGGCAATGCTCCAATCATGAGCACAATTCGCCATACATAATCCGCCTCGGGCTCAGCCGAAAAAACCGGCGAGTCCAAGAATCCCGGACCCTTATATTCGTCAAGAAATATTCTCGAGACGATCATCGATACTAGACCGGCAAAGATGATTCCAACACCTTGCATAGCAAACACCGCCGCAATAAAGGCACCACGGGTTTTCTTGTTGGCGTATTCGGACATGATCGTGGCGGAGAGAGGATAATCGCCGCCAATCCCAAAGCCAAGCCAGAACCTGAAGAAACAAAGTGTAGTCATAACAGCTTTAGGACTGGATCCAAATGACAAGCCCGAGCAAATGGCACAAAGAGCCATAAGAACCAAAGTAACCCCATAGACTTTCTTTCTCCCCAATTTATCCCCAAGCCACCCGAAAACCAGCTGTCCGAGTAAGGTCCCGACCAGCGCCACCCCAATAACGAAATTGTTGACGTCACGAGGAAGCTTTCCCGGCTTGGTCAAGGAGCCATCGTAGTAATAGAGACGGCCCAGCAATTTTGAGACAGTGGAGATGCAGAAAAGATCGTACGCATCGGTGAAGAACCCCATTCCCGCAATGACGATCGCAGTCACGTGGTACCATTGCGTTCGTGCATTGTCAAGGGCACTAAGCACGGCGATGTTCGACGCCATTGCTTTTACTTTCTTGAATTCTTTCTTTTTTGTGTTCTATAATTTGGTGTTGAGCATGCATGAATTTATACAACTTTTATACTAGCATGTTCTTGTATCAAGAAAATTGAAAAATATTAAAGAAATTGGCGTGTAAAACTAGGGTTCACAACAAGAAATTGATTGGCGGCATCTATACAGGGATATACTTTTGTTTTGTTAAAATCTAAGTTTATGATGAAGGACATAGGACTTGATTTTATCTATTGGAAGCATATTTCCAGGTAATTGACGAACCTTGATTAATTTACATAAGATCATGATTCTTGATGTATAAGTTTAGTTTAATGTTGTCCTTGGAGGACTAAACTAAAATTTGGTGCTTAATAACATATTGTCATTGTCAAATATGTGCGCTTTATTCCTGAGAAATTACTCAATCTGACAAGCCCAATGCTGTCACATTCTGTTGTTGGGAAGAATCTTTGATGAAACCCTTGAAATTATAAAAGTAGTCAAAAGGCAAATCAAGAAATCTACTTTTGTACATCTAAAATGCTTATAGGAGAAAGAAATGTGTTCATTTGGTGATATTTTGGGTTTTT
>CAIGRO010061114.1:0-10176 GCA_903798355.1 Fraxinus baroniana
AATAAAATTTCTTTTCATACCTTGGATCAATTGGAGAGTGATCGAGTGGTGAGCGCTACGTGCCAAGGATTCTTTATCTCAATATATGTTTAAGACTTTAAAAAGTTTACATTGTCCGTAACTTCTAATGCTTATGGAAAAAAAATTACTATTGCACACATTTTATTTATTTTTATGAATGAAAATTAAACTCACAAGATTTTGTTAATTTCAAAATTCCTAAAAACAACCAATTAGCCTTTTATTATAAGGGTTAAAACGATAATGTAGCCTAAATGAACTAAATTTGTAAATAATTTGAAATAAACTAAATGACAAAAATAGCTCTAAAATTTAAAAATCAATTTTCGAGTCCCATGGCTTAAACGCATCATACGTCACGGCAAAGGTGTGTTGAGTCCATCTCGTCATTCTCTTTCCCAAAAGGTATTATGAGTTCAAATCTAAGCTCGGACGTTAAATTTGTAATTTAATGTCTTTTCCTTTTTGATCCAACTATTTCTCAATTCATTTGGTCATTTGTTCAATATCACTTTGGAGGGGGGACATGAGCCCAATAGCTAATGTTAATCTAATGTTGTGTTAACAAATATTAATCTATTTTCTTGATTCTTTCGGGTATAGAGGTGGACACGAATGTGCATGAATAATTGAGAAAAAGTTGTGAGAACATGAGTCTTAGGTAAAACACTTGGTCACAATGTAATACCATTACTCGTGTATGTAATAGCATTGATGATGTGAATTATATTAATTACTATTTTTTCTTTTCTTTTTTTTCTCTCTCTTCAACATCATCAATCTATACGTTATTTAGAATTTGACGTCAGTTTAGATGGCAGTACATAATATGTACTGCTCATTCTTCTATTCATTTTCAATCACATATTTTTCAATAAATTAATATTTTCCACCACATCAATAATTTTTCTTTATTTTCAACCACACAGTCTTCATTAATCTACTATTTCAGAATACATTCTTCCAAAATAATGTGGCTCAAACACACATATATAGAAGTTTGGTGATGTATTTCTCCTCTCTTACTTTTATTAGAAAAATAACCGACTTTAGAAGCACAATTTAACCACCTAAATTATTTTTCAAAGTAATAACAAAATATTATTAAAATTGGTACAATTATATTTATGAATTTTCATACTTGGAGAACTTCGTAATTTGTAATATTATCAAATACATGTTTTTTCAACTTTACCAACTTTTTGCGTGTCGAATTGAAACAAATTCACTTTAGGTTTAGAGTATATTCACCTTAGAGTTTAGATTAAGAGCCTATTTGGCTAAATTTAGTTATAACTTTGAGATGGTTTGTAGTTATAGGAGGGTCCAAAATGTCTCCAAGAATTCATAAAACATACATGTGCATAACGTGAAATCCGACACATTTAAATTGTGACGATAAATTTGCCACTGCCGACAAATAATAAAAAGAAAAGAAAATGACACGACCTTGTGTGTAGGCTCCATCACTAATAAAGAATTTCAATCGTTTGCGTGCCATAACAAAATTCCTAAGAACATGCTTGGATATGACCTTGCAATAATTGTGACTTTTGAAGACACTGTTTTTTAAAAAAAAATTCCTAGTAAAAATAATTCATAAAAACCCAGACATATTTGACGGAAAAAAAAAGGTGATTTACTTTGCTTAGCCGAACATGCTCTAAGTCTCGGGGTGGAACAAGCACTCGACGAGCTCCTTCAACTGCCCATGCCAACTCCGTCGAATTTTTTTTCCTCATATTAGGTGGCCGCGGGCTCGAATGACCGTCTGTGAGATCACTTGGATTCTTGGATCTGCCACTGCTAAGTCTTGATAATTTTACAGGTTCTAAAGCAAGTTGACACTAGTACCCTAAACCTCGTCGATGAGAAATTAATTCAAGAAAAAAAGTTGATGTCTTTCATACACATACTCCATCACATATACGGAAGCCATCGAAAACGATAAACAAATCCAAATAATTGATTCTTAGATTGCACGAGGTAATCAATGAGCATATCGGACGAAGGCACTTGCATTTAGAGGTTAGCCAAAGTAGCCGAGTCACGTGGAGTGCCATTCGAATTCCATGATGTTGGTAATGTCAGAATGTGTGGTCCAACTCGAGAATCTTAAGGTTCAACACGGAAAAGCTTTGGCCACGAACTTTCCTTCCATTCCTCACCACATGTCGGATGAGAGTGTGAGCACCTCAAATCATCAAAGCCGCATTCTAAGACTAGTTAAGAGCTTTTTACCATAGGCCGTACCTCTTGTTGAACAAGAAACATTGCCCTGTTCTTTCAGTGATTTTTTTTTTTGGGTGAAAACTCTAGATTATTACACTATAATGTTTGAGTTAGTTGAGCGGCTCGACCAAGGGATGACAAGTAGTGGATTAGAACAGAGGAACACTACGTAGCAAGGGATGGTGTCGTCACATCCACCACGTGATTGCATTTTGGAGGTGGTATTTGTCCACGAGGCACAGTAGATTGTGATGGATATGTAGGTGAGCTTGACTAAGAAAGACGAGATGTTCGCGTTTTTTTTTTTTTTTAAATTTGTGTTAATATGTTCTTAATTGTTTTAAGTAAGTTTTTTTGGTACTTTTATGGAACTTTAATTGCAATTTTTCCTTATTTTTTGTTATTTTACTGTTTTTTAATTTTTATTTTGGTGAATTTAAAAAGGCTGACGAATCCATTAGTTAATGATCAAAATGGAGGAAAGAATGAGTTTTGCTACATAATTGAACGGTTTGGGATGAATTATGCTAAGAATATATCAATGGTAGATTTATAACGTTTTGTAAAAGTTGGAGACGAAAAGTACAAATTTTCCTTAAGATAAGAAATAAATTACAAAATATGCCCTGAATTAAGGTATATTTACAATTCACACATCATATGTTTTAATTTTATTTTTTATATACTGTTTTTTACTTACCGATAATGAAAAACAGTTTTTGCAGAAAATACAAAAATATTTGCAAACTTGTCATTATAAATAGCTTAACAAACCAAAATACTTTGATCCGTTTAACCATATGTAACGACAAATCCGTAAATATTTCTATTTTTCTGCAAAATGTGTTTTTGTTACCAATAAGTAAAACTGAGTTTGCAATTCTCTGGATAATATAGGTGGGGGTGGGGTGGGGTGGGGTGGGGGGGGGGCTGTAAGTATAGGGCTCATGTGGCCCTATACGTGTAGCGTGATTGATTATCCACCCTATAATGATGTCTAGAGCCCACAACCCACCACCACAACCGTCGTGTCAAATAGCACTTACATTAGGGGTATGATTAAGAAAGAATAGCAAGAGCTTGTAGTAAAGTGGATTAAGATGTATTTTATAAAATGATTACGTAGCAAATCATAAAATAAATCGATGGGGGTCGAACATGTACTGAACTATGAAGCAATTTCACAGCCAAAATCAAGCACAGATCAGATAAAAGAATTCACACTGGATGATTATTTAATAAATATTCTCACACCAAGTCATGATTCATTACTACGAATTAGAAATTCAAATACGAAAGTATCTATAAATACGATAATTACATTACTGTAATTAATTGGAAATAGTACACTAAATTGAACAAACAAAAGTAAAATTTATTAAATATCTTTACTTCAACATGGACATTAAGACAAAGACTGAAATAAAAATTGAGTTAAACTGTAATTTTATTTATTTATTTATTTACAATTGATATGAATAATTAATTGATAGTTAAATAGTGTGGTCTCAAGGACGACCTCAACTAAGCTCCTATTTGATGGTCATTTAAAAAAAAAAAACGTTGTAAATAGTGAGCTTTTGAAGAATGTATTGTTAAAAAATAGGGCAAAATTTTAAGTTTATCTGTAGAATATTTTATTGTGTGAATATGTGGTTGAGAATGAATATGTAGAACAAAAAGTTTTGAAAAAATTGGGGACAAACAGGACCTAAATGTCTCGTAAGTTGGTCGTGTTGGTCCGCATGGCCTCAATTGACGCTAGGCGAGTGACAAAAATTTGAAATGCTTTTATAATTTTGATTAGAAAATATTCAAATTTCCAATTGAGAAGCAAAACACGAAGGAAATTAAGTGTAATTAATTTTTAGTTTGCGAATAAAATTCCCTTTTTCTAGTGATATCTTTTAAAACGATGTGAATTGAATTTTACTATTATGTTAAAAATATTCGTTTAGTTTTTGGAATTAATGTTGTAATGTATAGCCACCGGCGGACCCACGGTGGTCCTGATAGGTAACGTGATCCACCAACTTTCAATCATCATCATTATCATCATTATTATTATTATTATTATTATTATTATCTTTTTTTTTTGAGAAATCAAAAATCAATATTGTGAACATCATCAGAAAGCTTGATCATTTATGTTATTCGATAATCCGAAGGCTTGATCATTGATTTTAAGATTAGTGTTTAGAATTTTGAAATGGAACTAATTTAAATTACATTCAAATTTCCAAACTTTTTGGATGGAAATCAATTTCTACTTTTCTACTTTGACACGTCATAAAAATGTGTATAAAATAAGCTCCTATTTTACCGCAATTAAATTTTCTATGTTTAAAATAATTTCTCTCGCTATTGTCTAAATTTATAAAATCTATTTTTTACTATGATACTAAGAACATTCATTCTTAGGTAAATCAAAATTCAAATATATACAGCAATTATGTGTATCTGAGAGATCATTCGACAGATTTGAAGCCTGAAGTATATAATTCAATTGAATTTAAAAATGTTTGTATGTATTAAAGCAATCTAGACTCACGTGGTTAAAAAAAAAAAAAAAAACATAGAAAAAACTAATATCTAAATTTGTTATTATTGCTATATATGTTGATGATATGAAAATTAACAAAATTCTTGAAGAGTTTTTGAAGGCATTAGATTATTAAAAAGAGAATTTTAGATGAAAGACTTTGAAAACAAGATTTTATCTTTGCCTACGGAACGGATATTTGGTCGAATTAACAATAAGAATGTCCAACATGTTCGGAAATGCCTATGTTTGAGATCGATGATTCAACGTGTTCGAAAGACACAGTTTATCTTCCATTCGTTCAACATGTAATATAGCAGATTTATTCACAAAAGCAATACCTACTACAATTTTTGAGAAGTAGGTACACGGTATTGGGATGTGTTGATTTTGAGATCTTATGTGATGTTATCATTACGGAGTAAAATGCCCGTCGTATTTTTTTTTTCTCTTAATCGAGTTTTTGTCCCACTGAATGTTCTATCAAGATTTTTAACGAGGCATCATTCATTTGTATTAGTAAAATACAGTAATTTTTTCCTTCATTGCGGTTTTTGTTTCTATGAGGTTTTAACGATATATATTCTTAAAAAGAAGACATGCATTGAGTATCTTAAACCAATATTAAGTCATTTCTACTAATATATTAATAGTCTCCTAAACGACTGTGACACGGCACATTAATTAACACATGAATGAGTTCATGATAGATAGTAAGAATTAAATGATTAACTAATTGAAAATTGTGCCACAATTATTTAGCATAAGCAAAGCAACATTACTCATGAGATCATTTCTCTTTATATTTAGAGAGAGAAATGATATGTTAAACATCGGTACGTATTTTACTTAAAAGTCGTGCTAAAAAGTCATGCTAAGTAGACTAAGCACTAATGATATGACACGTCCATTTATTAATGGACAACAAGTTTAATTTAAATTTCAAGTATCGCCGTAAAATTATTTACAAATGTATAGATGTATGATTAACTGATATTCAACATGAGCTAAGTACTAGTGCTTGTAAATATGATTTTGCAATGAACGTCGTACGAGCACCACCAGTAAACTCTATTCAAACCGTATTCTCAGTTTAGAGGGTTGGCTCCTTATTTAAATAGAACAACGCACTTAGAGGTGGCAATGGAACGAGCTAAGACGGCTCGGCCCGTATGCACAAGCCCGGCTTGTTACTTGCAGGTCGAGGTCGGCTTGGCCCATGAGCTCATGGCTCGTGGGCCGAGCCAAGTTTCGACTCGCAAGCTCGTCTTTTTTTTTTTTAATTAAGATAAACCTTTCTCGCCCACGAGCTGTTTGACTCGTGCTCGGACTCTTCATTTCCACTCACGAGCCGTTCGGCTCGTTTGCCACCACTAAATGGACTCTATATAGTTAAGACTTAAAATAAAGAGTGTATTTGGCTAAATGTAGAAAGCCAAATTCATCATTTATATAATAATTTTACCATATTTGGTGTACATTGAAATTAGTTTTTGAATAGATCCCTTTCACAATTGTCCATATTTATTAATAATAATACGAAATGGATCACGCACCCAAACAGATTTGTGGTCCTTGTAAAATGGGAATGGGGGCACCTGTTTCATGCACGCACGTGTTTCTTCTTTCATAAAATGGCAACCATTCACTTCTTCTCAACCTGTGATTTAGCCGCATATACAAATATCCATTTAACTGCTTCTGCATACCCATTTCCGACCTCAGCTTTAACCCTTTTTTATTCCCCATTTATTTATATTAAATTTTTCTGTAGAACTTTGAATTAATTTCCTTTGGTTTGATATTTTGTCTGAACTCTGAAATGGAGATAGATTTTTTGGGTTTGATTTCCAAACAGTCGCAGAAATTGGAGAAAGGGAAAAGGAAGAATAAATTCAAAGATTCAGGTAACCCAAACTGTGTTTTCACTTCCCCTGCTGCTCGTTTCAATTTAAATTTACTTAAATTGCTACTTTTCTTAGGTTTTAATGTTTTTAATCCATAATTTACTGATTCAATCACTTCTAAAATTTCACCAGTGTTAAATTATACTAATTATTTAACGCATTACTCGTAAAACTATGAATTTGAGAATTTCGCAAATTAAGTAGGAGGTGATTAATTGATTTTTTACAATTATGTGCAAATTCTGTACTGCTTATTATTATTATTATTGACTTTTTTTTTTCCAATGAAATAACTTAATTGAAAAAAAAACTGGTTGATTGATTAGTTGCAATTTCGGTTTGATTTATCCTTTAATCAGTAAATAAATTACGGTTTGGATTCCTATCTGCTGCAGTCATCCGAGGAGCTGATATATCCTTATCCCTTGGTACTACCAGTACCAGTTCTTCAGTGGATTTGAAAGGAAAGCCTCTGAGTTTTGGGGAGGTTTGTTTGTTTATTTATTTTTTTTCCATACTTTAGATTTAAAGTAGATGTTTTATCTACTGTCTATAAAGTTAAAACGAAAAATTAACAAATCCTATGAAATTTTACACAAAAGAATTCAAGAATTGGGTTTAACTTTACATACATCATGGAATTGCTCCAATTACCGAGTGGACTAACATTTGTTAACCTGCAGTATTTAAAAATACATGGTATACGAAGTGTTTTGTATGCTTGTCGACTAAAAAACTCGAAGAAAAAGTTTAAGATGACGCAATGTGATCACTGTTACCGTTCTGCTATTATGTATAAGATAAAACATAATCTATGTACCATTTGTGAAATATTTCTTATATATGGATTATTTTTACGGTTCTAGCAGCATTATCTTATACAATTCCCTCCCTCTTTGTGGTAGCAGAGTAACGGATGGGCAGTTCCTATCAATAAGATGATTCCTACATGTAGTGGCAGCTTGGAGAAAGCTCATGCGAGAGAAAAATCATATCGCGCTTTTGTAGAAACACCGCTTAACAAACTCTCTTCAACCCCGGGTTTCCTATATGATCTGAATGAGAAACCTACCGACTTAAGGTGTTCGAATCTCTACCTCCTGATTAACTATGTTAGTTTTGAGAATTTTCACTTGAATATGGATAAGATGAGATTGTAATTTATGGTATTAGAGCAATTAAAGATGATGAATTCAACTCTCATCGTGGTTCATTTATGAAATGTTTAATAATTATGTGAAGAAAAGGGACTCTGAGTTGCTTAGGCAGAGCATGGTGAAAATATAAATAAAAATAAATTTATCCTATTTTAACTTTTAGATGATGTGATATTTTTGATAATTGAGGCACAGAAATAACAGAAAAAGGAGGATAGGGGGATTGATGTTAGTTGTTTGTTGTAGGAATATTTCTGAGCCCACATCCCAGCCGGCATTTTTGACAATTCTGCACCCTGGTGATGCACATGTTTTCCATGGAATGTTACCAGATAAGGTCCTCTATTCCCACCCATCCTTTCTCTCGTCGCGACTTTGACACTTTTCAATGTTTATTATCTTAATTATCTCTAAATGATTTAGGCTAGTCACGTAATCCGTGGGGCCAGCAAGTCTTCCTCGGCTACTTCTATTGCCGAAAATTGCGCGAGGGGTATTTTTTTCTCCTATTATATTACCTCTCATGATTGATGNGCGCGAGGGGTATTTTTTTCTCCTATTATATTACCTCTCATGATTGATGATATTACTTGAGTTATTCATATTAAAAATTTAACAAACTAGGCTATCATTATACTCCAACGGTGGCAATGGCTCGAAGGGCAACCTTGGCCAGATTTTTGGAGAAGCGCATGCATCGGTAATGTCCTGCCTTAAGATTTTCCTTGATACACTTAATAGTGCTAATTAAACTGCATTGATTCCATCTCTAAGCGTCATTTTTGCTGATGCAGATTGACACGTACAAAGACATCAAACCTTGCCAGAAAATCACCGGATGTAGCCAGTTCTCAAGCCTGGAATGTAAATATAAGGTGCAGCAAGAAGAATAGTATTATCAAGTCGTGATATGAAAAGGTAACATTAATGTTTTCTTTAGGGGTTGGGGCCTTGGGGGTGGGTTAGTGACACGAGACGGAAACGTGAATAATAATAAAAGCGTCTTGTTTGTAACACACGAACGGGTGGCTCGAACGAACTTGAGAAATATTTGGAATCCACAGAATAACTTGAAAACTAAAATATTTAACTCATATTTAAAGAGTTAAACGAATCCTAATCAAAGTGAAACCTAATTCTGTAGATAAATTTAAATAAGTGGAAATTATACGAATCCCTACTTTTCAAGATCCAAGTTCAAAATTTAGATTTTAAGTTTTAATGTTCAAAAATTAGATATTTTATAGATAGATACAAATTTTTTATATTTAATTAAGTATTAATAATAATATTATAAAATTTTATTTTAAATATCAAAACCTAATCAATTTCATCATAATTCACAACCCTAATTTTCTCATATCAGCTCTTCTCTCTCTTCACGCCAACACTCTCTCCTCCATTTCTCCACCCTCTCCGCCGCCACCACAGCTGGCGATGTCTTCTCCCTTCTTCCTCCTCTCCATTTCTCTTCACCCACAGCCGGTGATGTCTTCACCCCCGATCCGGCACCACCAGTCATTCAGCGACGGCAAGGCGAGCGGAGCAGAAGCGCAGCGATCCACTGCTGTCGTCGCACGGCCGCTACAGCAACTCGCCGTCACTACCTCCACTCTCTTCGTCATCACTCTCTCTACTCAAAATCGTCGCGGCCTGCGATTTGAACTTCGCGGAGCCACTTGCGATTTGAAGCTCGCGATTTGCTCTGCCCGCTGCAATTTGCGTCCCGGTCTTCAAATTAAAGCTACAAGGATTCTGTGTATCATTAGGACGATAATAGAATTTGAAAGAAGGCCTAGCATCAAATAAAGTGCTGGGATTTAGAGAGAGTTCTTTGGATACACCGACAACTATTCCGGATTGGAGCCGAAAGACGGAAATGTTTAATGGGATTTTTGCTCTCAATAAAGGTTTCTGATCTTCCCTAATTTTAACTGAGGCTTTCATATTTACAATCAACAGATTGAAAAGATTTCTGATATGAATTTTGGCCCAAACACCGGTGCGGGAAATGGTTTGTGGCTTTTTTTTTTTTTTGGTGAAATGGGTTTGTGTTGGTTTTGTGTTGTTTGGTAGTGGTGGTGGTGGTGGTCACCCATTTTTTTTTTCTATTTCATTTTTTTTTTCACTTTATTTGTTCATTTACCAGTAGTGGTCACGGGGGTGGTCACAAAAGTCAACAACGATTACAGCGAAGGTCACATAAGTCAATAGTGGTCACGGGGATGATGCTGTTGGTTCTGGCGACAACGACGGTGATGGTCACAGGGGCGGTCACAGAAGTTGCTGGTGGTCTCGGGGGTGGTCACAAAAAAAA
>CAIGRO010061151.1:0-20440 GCA_903798355.1 Fraxinus baroniana
GTGTTTTGGAGAACCACAATCTACATTTACCAAATAGTGCACTAATGATATGATCATATGCAAATATTCTCCCTAACATTTTACTCATAGCGTGCGCGTTTGCCAGTTGTTATGGCTTGCTGGCCTAAGAACGAGGAGAAGGCTGCCTTGTGGCATTATATCTCGGGGGCCAAACTTGCGGTCTGTGAAATCGGGTCAAACCATCTGGGCATTTAATCCCTAGACAACTTGTCTTTTCCAAAATAGTTTGTGTTACTTAAAAAAACCCCAACTTTCTTCCTTTGGTTTTTCAACGTAAGATCTTGACAGAATCTATTTGTTCAAAGTAAAATCTTGACAGAATCTATTTTTTGCAAGAGTTACACATTGACATATTTGACAAGCGTTGAATGTCAAATGATATGTGTATTTTTACTTACCAATAGCATATTCGCAATGCAAACTCATGAATTTACTTGCCACTCCTCCCTAGACCCGGCCGCGACCGATCCTTCTACCATGTCCCAACATTCCTCCCCGATCCAAGCTCCTAAAAGCCCCCAAAATAACGGAGCCTACGTCAAAAATAACCAGGATTTTATGGAAAATAATGTCCAGAATTGTACCAGTGATAATAACAGTTGGAGTAATAATGTAGTGGGTCGGAGGCCGTCCAGGACATGCACACAGCGGGCGGCAGCAAGGTTGCAAGCTGCTGCAAAGGCTGCTTTGGCTGAGGCGGAGAGGAAGCGGAGAAAGGTTAAGAGAAAGGAGAGGTTGTCAGCCCAGCTGCTGAAGGAGGAAGAGGAGGTGAAGGTGGAGGCAGATGAACAGGAGGATGAGGATGAGGTGGGGGAGGAAGAGGATGGGTCCCCTTCTTCATTGAGGCAGCCTTTAAGTAAGATAGTGACACCGTTGGTAGGGGAGCTGGAGCCGTCGCAGTTGCTACGGTGGAACATCCGGTCAATGTGGCAGTTGGCTTCTGTACTAAATTTCTTGAATGTATGTTATAATCTTGAGAATAGATTAGAGATATATAAATATTTGAATTTTGTGTTGAATTTGGTGTTTTAAAGCTACAATATGTTTTTCTTATGTTGTGGTATGTAGGTGTTTAGGCCTTTATTGAACATTAAAGTGGAGTTTTCTGCTGAGGAGTTCGAGACAGCTTTGATTACACCAAATAATACTTTGGGGGATATACATATGCCATTGTTGAAGGTTAGTGCTGTTTATGTTTGAATGTTACTAAAAAATGTAGTTTTAGTTTTCTTGGAGCTTTTGCATGTTACTTTCCGACTTGTTTTGATTGAGTGTGCATAATGTTTGGTGCAATTCTTTGTGTTTCCATGGTTGTTTTCAAGAATTTCGGTGTTTTGTCATATACTTTGTAGCCCTGCATCTGCTTTTACATAACTAAAGTGGGGTTGTATTGTATAATATTTACTCTTACTTTGAGTTTCTGGGACATTATGTTTATCTTTACTGCAAGCTGTCTTTATGGGGATTCATTCTATGTATTATTTTACCGCTGAAGAGTTCTGGATTAATAAGATCAGAATTTATTGATTATTCTGCCCGAGCTTCGTGCTGAATCTTGGTGCTTTGACCTTCAATATTCCCTCGGGACAATATTCCTTCGTGCTGAATCTTGGTGCTTTGACCTTCTTTATTCCCTCTGATTTGGATTTCTACTTTGTGGGCACAAATATTGTCACTATCGCCAGTTCATGATTGCAAATTGATGCTTTTACCGGCATCAATTTGAAGGAGGATGTCAATAAGATTGAATAAGATTACGAAGATCATCAAAGATTACGATTGAATAAGATTAGGGAGATCGTCGAAGATTACGATTATATTATCATTAAAATTGTATCATATATAGATATATTGTTTTTACCATATTTAGTTATGATTTTGGTTCTATATAATGAGAGAACCTCTCACATAGAGGGGCATCGAGTCTTATTGAATATAATTGTGTATATTTGACAAATGAGTCTAGCTATATTATGCTAATAATGAAGTGCAACTGGTTGTACACAATAAGTTGAAATTAAAAAATCAAAAGAATGAAAAAAATGAGGTAAACGTTAAATTGACTTTGCTGGGGCCTGCAATCAAATAAATGTAAAGAATGAGGTAAACTGGTAACATTTAAGATTGGCTTTTGTTGGGCAGTTGGATTGAAGATTGATAATAGCATTGGAGGAGCAGAAGCTCTGGGTTATATATCTATTCAGGCTTTCTCATGCAATGCATGTTGGTCTGGTTCCGAATGAACCGGCCAGTCGAGTTCTGTTTTCATAGCATTGCAAAATAATAGTGTTAAATGGGGATAACAAGATTTATTTGGAAGGTGAATTAATACTCCCCTGAAATCAAGGGTGAAGGATTAGATGATTAACAATAAAAGTGTTGCTGATTATTTTCTTTTTCATTAAATGAGAAGAAGCAGACCATTGAATTTAGAGCTTAATCAACTCAACCAATGTTATATAGTTGAAAAATCACATGCAGATAACTAGGAAGCCTAGGATTCTATTAGAAACTCAGTATGGACTTAGCTCTTTACAATAATGTTTGGCGAAGGTCAGTTTACATCATATGTATTTCTCAATTCTGGTCTGGGCTATGCAACTTTCTGTCAATTATTGGGTATTCTAGTTGTTGGTTGTCAATGCAACTTCATCCAGTTGTTTTCAGTTTTCACATCGGGACATTTTCATGCACATTCAAGGTAATTGGCCCTTAATTCAATATCACGGATTATTTCATAATTTTCTTTTTCTCTTACTAAGCCCTTTATGATTGGTGAAAATTCTAGTTTTGATCTCCTTTCATAAAAAATTATCCAGTCCGCAATGCAGATGCTTTATTATCTGTTGTACATCTACTGTTCTTGATTTGCAATGTCTATGTGACTTTGTTTTTCTCTGTTAATCTTTGAGAGATTCCTGAAGTAATTTTCTCGTCTTCTTATATAACAGCTTTTCTTATCTACATTCATTTCTATTCTCTAGGCTATTCCTCCAGTCACTAGAATGGCGCTCGGACAGGGTACTTGGATTACCATTTTGTGCAGAAAACTGAAGGATTGGTGGCATTGGGTAATTTAAGTACTATACATGAACAGGTTTTGACGAATGACTTAATAAAGCCCAGCTTTCTAATGATACCAGTTGGATTTCCTTGGTTTGGTGTTTCATTGCAGGTTGCAGAGGGGGATCTACCTATTTTTGCATCACATGGGTGAGTGAATGCACATCTTGTGAAAATGATAAATATTTGTGTTTATTCTTGGGTTTTGGGAGCGAGTTTGTCCATCTGTCTGAGTTTGAATGATATTATTATAGGGCCGAAATTGAAGCATACAATGCACTTAATCCTGGGGTTCGCGTGATGATTCTGAAAGCATTATGTGATATTCGTGTTGAGGTATCTACTTTTTTTAATCATATTTGTTTATTACCTTTTATAATAATGTGTATGCAACTTAAAAGTTTCTTTAGAATCTTGTTTCATAGATTAATTGAGTGTTTGCGGCATTATTAATACCAGTAATTTAAAGTTCAACTATTTAGCATTCGTGATGCTAGGGAAAGCTATTGACAACATTACAAATTAAGAAGCATGGACATATATATGTGACATGAACACACCAATGCATGATATTTTTAAAAGAATAGGACAGACACGTCAATTTAAATTATTTAAAGTTGTATCGTTTCCTTTATACTTATTTTTCGATAAAATGAATATAGTTTTTAGATTTGATTTTTGCTGGTGAAATCTTTTGAACGAGAAGTGACTTTTGTTGTATTAAAATAACTCTAGGTCAAACTTTATATTACTAAGGCTAGAGAAAGAAAAATGCATATGGTAAATGTAAAAAATGACATGAAGCTCATAGAAATTTTCTCACATTACCGAGACTTTTTTACATAAAATTTCTACAATTAAAAATTTCTTAATTTTTTATTCCAATATTTACAAAATGGCTTACAATGTTCTTGATATGTTGAGGAGCTTACTTATGAGCTGTTGAAGTTGCAGGAAGAAAAATCCATTGTTAGCGCTAGTGAATGAAACCCTAATTGCAAATAAAAATTGACTTTTAAAGAGACCTGCCCATTGTTCTTTAACTATTAAAAAGTGATTTTCAACTGCGATTTTGTAAAAAGTATGCCTGTGATTGTTAAAGCAGTAAATCAATTTTAAAGAATGACACAAGCAATTTATAACACATGAAAACCCAGACTATTTATTGCTACACTTACCTTATCTATATTCAATTAACAGAATTCAACCAATCAACCAACTCAACATTAACCTGCTAAAATTTTATATTTTCTTTTTACAGTTTACAATTAATGTTTCCGTGTCTAAATTTTTTAACTGTTAGTTGTATCCTCATCTTAGGTCTAAGAAAATAAAAGGAGGATCGAATTCCTAGATATGTTCTTATATAGGACGTGTTCCCGAGTCCAAGCAACATAGGTTTTTAATTGTTTAGAAATAAAACTAATAAGGTATCTAGGGTGGTGCTATGGTGTGTGTTAGAGAGAGATGAATTTCTTTACATACATCAATATTATTTATTATGTACACCGTACATGAATTGGCTATGAGTGTGAGAAAGTAGTTGAAGCTACAATGGATTATCTATTACTAAAAGCTTGCAATAAGGTTTTTGCCTGATGTGTTTGTCTTCTCTCTTTATTCACAGGTGTGTGAAAGATAAATGAGGTTTCTTGGTGTAAATCGTTCGATGGTGACATTATTGTAGATTTGTAGTTAATAAGACTACAACAGGAATAAATGTAAGCTAGAATTTTTGGAGTATTGTGGATCTAAAGGATATAGGTTAAGTAGAAAATAAGATAGAGTACATGAAAACAATGTGTAGAAGGGCTTCATTAGGTACCGAGGAGTAAGCTCAAGGCATTTTGGTATATACTTCAAGACTGACCAATAAAATAATTCTAAAATATATTTAAAAAATAGTCATAATAACTACCGATCATTCCAAACTCCATAAAAATACATATTAACAAATTTAGAAGTCTAACTTGCAAACATACATAAAATTTCTAAATAAAGTAACAATTAGTAAGTTCTCAAATTAGTAATAAAATTGTAATCAACTGCTAGAAATAGAAACAATTTAGAAACATCCTGTATTATACATGTTTGATTCCTGTGTCACCCTTCCTGTCACTATTAGTTTCTTGTTATTCTTGTCAATATCTTCCACTTTCTATAGTGTATTATCCTTCCATTTTCTTTCATGTAAAGGTAGATAACAGAAAACAAAAAAACAAATGCATAATATTCTAAGCTAGAAAACTAGTCTAAAAAGCTAAGGTCAATAATAACATGTCTAGAAAAGGCAAGACAAACGGATGGACACCTTAGTTGTTCTGAGGCTTCGCCTTGAAAAGAAAGTCTCTTAGTAAGTCGAGAAGTAAGCTTCAGTAAGTAGATGCGTAAGCCTTACAAATGGCATTTAATGAAAGCCTCACTTGAGACAGGATTCAAGACATAAACCTAGAGCAGCTTTTTAAACAAAGGTTGGAATTTTGTTTTAGTCGTAGTAGAAATAGGGATCATAACATAGTTACTATAGAAGAGCTACAAGGATTATAAATTACAGGAAGATACAATCGTAAAGGCAATCTCTACACGACAGTCATTAGACACGCTATGATTTATACCAATGAGTGTTGTTTCGTTTGAGTGGAAAAACATAATAAATGGGGAAAATGACCAAAATTTACAGTCTGATGTGGTTGCATGATTTGTCAAACTGGATTGTATAAATTGATCAAAAGAAATGGTGATAAACGATTCATGTTTCTGATCTCAAATTAGGAATTTAGTTTGGATATTTTCCTGTTGTTTTCAGGAGATCCGAGAGAGCTTAAATTTGTCGATTATCTCTGAATAATGAACTCCTGGTACAGCCTGGCAATGGGTATTTATATGAATAAGAAACTCGAATGCATCAAAATATGAAATTACTTTTGAAGATTTACTTAAAAGAATATATCCTAAAAGCTTGCCATTGTGGATGTATCTTGGTAGTTTCTTATTAGTATACCTTCTTCTCTGTGATGCTTGACTGATTTGATGGTCTCATACTGCAGCGAGAAGATATTCGGAATTATATAGACAACTCAATAAAAGATGGTGTCCACGTTTCAGCATTTCGCAAGGAACGCATCGGGGGTGATTCTCATGGAATCTCATATTGGTAATTTGCTTTCAGTAGCATGAAATGCTCAGTTGTCAGTGTTTGCATTTCTAGTGTTCTTTTTTTCTCCATCATTATGAAGAATTTTTCTTGGTTTACATGATTAGTGAATTATATTTTCCTTTTTGTGCACACACATTATATTATATATTCTGATGATAAAATGCTCAGTAAAATATTTGTTATCATGTAGGTATGAAGATGATCCTATCATAGGTCATCGATTGTATCGTGAAATTAGAAAGGTTGAGGTAAAGAAAGGAAAAGGAAAGAATGTGCCTCCCGTTCCTCTTTCATCTTACCAGTGGGAATCAGTTGCTACTAATTTTGATGAATTCCAAACTGTTTCAGTAAGTCGTAGTCCTGTTTGATTTTTCATGTCACCATTTAGTGCTTCTTAAGTGAATGCCAAATGCTCATTTTATTTTTAATTTCAATTTTTTTTTTTAATAATTAGAATTGAATTCCCCAAATGGATTCTCCACCGCAGTCCCCCCTTTTTCTCTCGCTTGATTACCCAAGATATAGGTACCTTAGGTCCTTAGGTATTAGCTTCCAACATTTCCTATTACTCAACAAGTTGTTTTCCATTGAGCAAGCAGAGAATTATGTGAAGCAGACATGGCCTTTTCACTCCATTGATGTCTATGAACTGTTAAGGGATGGAATCCCACATCGAATAAAAATGAAAACATCGACCAATTTATAAAGGAAGGTTGACCTTTTAAGATGGAACCTCAATTTTTAACATGGTATTAGAGCCAATTAAGCTCCAACGAGCGATTCGATCCGATTAAGACTCAAAAATATTGAGCACGCGGATTTCAAGATTTGTCTGCTCAAACGAGCCACCATCTTGTGGGGATATGTTAAGGGATGGAATCCCACATCGAATAAAGATGAAAACATTGACCAATTTATAGGATTGTGTTACTCCTCTTAATAAGGTTGACCTTTTAAGATGGAACCTCAATTCTTAACATAAACATTATAAGATGTTTCTCAGCATAAGCAGATAAAAAAGTGCTGAGCAACTTTAGTGAAACCTAACCAGGTAATCATCGCTAGATA
The DNA here is from genome assembly GCA_903798355.1 of Fraxinus baroniana. Taxonomy (NCBI): domain Eukaryota; kingdom Viridiplantae; phylum Streptophyta; class Magnoliopsida; order Lamiales; family Oleaceae; genus Fraxinus; species Fraxinus baroniana. The sequence goes on from CAIGRO010061151.1 coordinate 7,310, forward strand.
TGTATAGCAATGACCTGTGGAAGCATATTGTAGATTGTTCATATTTGAATAAATGACATAAATGCATTAATTCATATTTGATTTTTTCCCTATTCAAGTTACAAAGTCAAATCATCTTACAAAAAGGGAATTAGTAATAGTTTATTGATCCTGAGTTACGTTGGCAAAAACCCCACATGAAATGATTGTCTTGATGCCCTCATAACAGTATTATAACGCGAAAAGGCTATGATGTAACAAATAACAAATGAGTAAGGAGAACAAAAGATCTGAAGTTTTAAAGGTTGATTGGAAGCTATTTGGTGCTATAAAAACTACCAAGAGAAGTAAAAAAGTGAAATTAGCACATAAGTAAATCCATTTCGTATAATACATACATGTTTTTGTTTCGGATTACAAACATGTTTGTCTTGTAAGTATTTGGATTTAGGGAACAAAATAAGCGAATAAGCGTAGAATTTAGACCAGTGAGAAAATTGAAGGATGTGAAGATCTAAAAGTAAGCAAGCACAATGGAGGAAAATAGCAGCTATAGAAAAAACCACAATCAATGGTGACTGTAAATAGTATCTCAAGAAAGAAGAACAGCATAGTCTAATCAGGAAAGTGACGTTGAGATAAAACAGGAGGAGAAGAAATTTGTCAATCGGAGGAGAACATGATGGGATCAAGATCCTAATTAAGTGGCTTGGAAACGAAGAGAAGATGGAAAAACCACCGTTCTTAACAACTTTTTTTTCCAATGAAATAATTTGAGCCTCCACTGTGTACTTATCTTCTTGTAGACACTCTCAGATGTGCAGAGAAGAACCTCAAGTACTAGTTAAGTTTATCTACAACAAACAATCTACGTCTCAAAAGCATTATGCGAATATGCATGATTAACAATGAAATATTGCGTTGGGCCTTCAGAATGTTTCTTTAGTATAGGTATATAATGTGCATGGATTGTGCCTTTTCAGTGAGGTGCACCTCATTCTATGAGACTTGTTCCTTACACTTGATGGTCTTATAACGCTTTACATGCTCACAGCCAAGCTTGGACTAGGAGTTCGCATTTTCTTTTGACATTCCATATCTGTCCTTCTGAGTTTTACACCCATTGTGCAGGATAAGCTATTTTCAAGCAAAAATAGAACAGAGATTTCAGTTGGGAAGAAATTGAAAAATGACATGCTCCCTGAAATACTGAAGGTCCATAAGGTGATCTCTTTTATCTTGATTGGAAGATGATTTTTTTCCGTTTTGATCTTTTGGATGTTATACGTATCATATGACAAAATTGAAACCCCTCCAATCCAGTCTGATCATTCTCCTTTGATTGGAAGAGTTATTATCTCTTTGGTCTTATCTGCACTAAGATGTGCTCATTGCACAGAGGAAAGAGAATCTGTTGAAGAAACAGCACAGGCAAGCTCTTATGCTGGATAATATGATAAACATGAATGGTTTTGCTGCTGGACGCTCTCTCCGCGATAGAAAACCTGTCACTTATACTTTTGGTAAGAGTATTGTATTTATCTCTTTACATAATTGTCTCCATCTATATGTAAGTGGTACTAGCTCCACTAAATTTGAAAGCTTTCCTCTATAACATATTACTATTTGCTTCTTCTTTCATTAGCTAATTTTCTAAGTTTGGACCTTGAGGGATCATGCAATTATTTATTAGCATCTTTTGTAAATCTGGAACTGTAGGGCTTAACTAGTTTTCAAGGTGCCATTTTTATGCAGCTTGTTGGAATTGATAGTGATTAGGGATTGAGCCTCTAATATATTTGATCATTCGTTTGTCGGCCTCATCCCATGGAAATATGAAAGCCTATAGGCTATATGCTTCAAGAAAAACTTGAGTAGATAATATTTGGGATATTTAGTTTAGCGTATCACATATTTTTTTTTATCTGTAAATGTAAAATTATATTGATCAAAACTCATGTACAAATATTCCGAGCATACCCGGGCAAAACGAAATCAAAAGATGTATAAACAATAAGATCTAAAGACCCAACTCTAAAGACTCAGTAGCATGATTTTGTATACATGTGTTTTAATCCGTCTAACTGTGCTATCGACATGTGGTCTAAGATCTTCAAGAATCTTCCTATTTCTTGCCATCTAAATGTAGTAGACGGTACTAGCAAGAGCAATCCTCTTGGCTTTGCTTTGCCAACATGTCCCACGGGCCTCCTTTTTAATCCACTTCATTGCACTAGCTAAAGTAGACATTGACCGTCGAAATCCCAGCCACTGTCAGATCTGCCCCCACGCCGTCGTGCTGAATTGACAGAAGAATAGGTGCTGGACGGACTCAGCTCTTCATACACAAAAAACACAGCTTCCGTCTATTTCTAAGTGCTGTAATTTATCCTTGGTCAGTAGCCTTGACTGGGCGCCTAGCTAAAGAATAAAAGAGTGTTTTGGGGTGATGAATGATTTCCAAACATCCGCGGTCCAAACTTTCACAATTACTTTAAGTCGAAAGTAGTTATATAACCATGCAATAAGTAGACTGTCCCCACTATTCCAGCTCTCCAACTGCTGAATTGCATCCTGAGCGCTGCCCAACTGAACCAAAGAGTGTCTTGTCATGTATGTTCCATAGGAATTTGGCTAGCAACACATTATTCCAACATTTAATGTCTCGAAATCTCAAACCTCCCTCTCTTTTGGGGAAACAAACATCCGCCCAAGCAACTAACAGTTTTTTGGAGTTCCAAAGGAAGTTCCTACAAAACTGTACGATTTTGGACGTAACCACGGCCGGAACGGGAAAAATGGATAACCAAAAGCATTCCACTCTTTGCAAGATTGTCCTCACCAATTCGGCCCTTCCAGCATAGGACAGTGAAGTATGTGTCCACGCATTAATGTATGCTGCAATCTTATCCAAAAAAGGGGCATAATGATTAACTTTCAATTTTTCTGCCGCAAGTGGAATCCCCAAATATCTAAATGGCATAGTCCCCTTTGGCATTCAGACTCCTCCTCCTTGAATTTCATCCAGATCTGCCTCTCTAATTCCAGCCGTGTATAGACTTGATTTGTTGAAGAGATCCATACCAACACCCATCAGAAGAATCTCGCCTTAAATCCCAGTCCCTCCAAAACGGATTTTAGGAAGCTCCAATCAATAGAGTCATATGCCTTCCTAAGATCAATTTTTAGCAAGCAACTAGGTGAAATTCTCTTCCTATCATATTGCCTCAATAATTCCTGCGCGAGGTGAGCATTCTCAATCAAACTTCTGCCCCTCACAAATGCAGCCCGTGACTGATCTATGATGGAATCCATTACCAGCGCCAATCTGTTAGATAAGACCTTTGTGACCCCCTTATAAATCACATTGCTACATGAGATAGGTCTATTATCACCGACAGTGGATGTGTGGCTTCCTTTAGGAATCAAGGCAATGACGTTGTGATTAATCTGCCTAAGTAGCAAGCTGGACTCAAAAAATTCAGCAATAGCTTCCAAAAAAAACCCACCAACTGTATTCCATGCTTTATTAAAGAAACACGACGTGTAGCCGTCCGGACCTGGCAATTTATCCTCTCCAATATCAAATAACGCCGCTTTAATTTCATGTTCGGTAATGTCTATGCTAAGAGCATTAGCGTGATCCAAAGAAAGTAGTGGCGCCTCTCCAAATACGTTAGGATCAATGGGTTCACAAGCAATATTCGTTCCTACAAATTCATCAGCTACTTGTTCTTGTGAATTCGTGGGGTGTCCGTCCTCCTTATTGACCGCCGCAATGTAATTCTGTTTCATATTTCTCTTCACCATGGAGTGGAAATAAATTGTAAATTTATCAGTCTTCTTCAAGTATTCACATTTAGCTTGTTGGTAGTAGAATCTTCTTTCCGCTTTTCAAATATTCACGGTTTTTTTCCCTCAACTGTGCAACCATACTTTGCAATTCAACATCATAAGGCTGCTCTTGCTGCTCCAATTGGGCAGCCTTAAGGTCAGTTTTCACCTTCTCAGGCGTAGCCATAATATGTGCGAAGTCCCTTCGATTGAGCTCCTTCAAAACTCCCTTCAACCTTTGAAGTTTCTTGCAAAAAATGTACTGTTTTGTGCCATGAACCTGCTGATCCCAGCTAGTAGCAACCTGATTTTGAAATTCTGAGTGATCTGCCCACATGTTCAAAAATTTGAAGTGCTGGCCTTGACTTGTTGGAAAAGTGACACAATGCAAGGCGAATGATCAAACAAGAAATCCGTTTGGATTCCCTACAACTCCTAGTTATAATATTTGTTTCCTGCAAAAGTTTTTTAGCTTCAAATAAAATGGTTCTATAGATGTATTGGGCATTTTCTGATTGATCCTTGCACGACTTAATCAATCGCTCTATTTTGTTTCCATTTAAGGTGAATTATTTGATATCTGATTATCATGTTATGATGACGATTTTGCAGATGATTATGATCGATCTATTAATGAGGCCATCGAAGTCACCAAGTATGAGTCTTACACCTAGATATTCTTTGACACTTTCATAGGACATTTATTAACGAACAAGTTCTTTGCCTCTCTCTTAAAATCTCGCCTTTGCAGTACATTCTCGCTTTCTCCATTTTATCCTTTTTTCCATGCGTGCGTGCTGACAGCTATAGGTTTTGTTCTTACATATTTATTTGTTTGCTCTCACATCAGGAAGAAAGAATCATCCCCAAAAGATATTCTTAGGGGAGATTCTCTTGTGGAAAACAAAGTTTCAACAAATGGAAGATTGGGTGGTCCTCCACAATCTTCTCAGCACGAGTTCAGTGCACTGTCTCCAAAATCACCTGATGATGAATTTTCTGATGATCACCAAGCTGTGAAACTGGAACGGGGGTACTCCATTCGTCTGTCAATATTATTTTTTCATTCTCCTTCATGGATCCATAACCAACAGATTTTTCATGAACTGTAGCAATCGTCAAAGGCAGAGGCCACAGTGGTATTCCACAGAAGAGTTCGTGGAAGCTGTCTCGTATAACGAGGCTGACTTTGACACTGATGATGACGATGTAGTTGGTGAAGTTGTGTATAATGTAGGATATCTAAGGGGACGAAAGAAGGGGAGGAAAATGTCGAGTAGCTCAGAAGGAGACGAAGAGTATCACTGGGACGAAAAAAATCCTGAAGAGGAGGAAGAAGAAGACGATATGTTAAGTACAAGTGACGAGAGTGATGGTCCCCGCAGATACAATACATTGCCAAGCCGTACTAGGAGGGAGACTAAATTGAGGCCAGTTGGTGAGCTCCAGTCAGGTCTTAGACGCAGTAATCGAGCAACCAGAAATCATATCAATTATAAGCAGTATGAGATGTCTGAATCGGAAACCGAATCAATGAAACCTGAGAAGTCAACCGCTTTAGATGAGCACTCTAATGAAAGGGATAATGCAGAGTTTTCAATGGGAAGTCAAGATTCTGATGAAACCAGTGACAAGCAGGAGATGCATCATCCTGAGGTGGGCAATAAAGAGGAAACACATCCACCAGAATCAGATAGCGCTGGTGAAAACGAAGTTGAAGGTGCAAGGGAAAGGCGTCTTCTGGATCTAAATGAACTTGCTCCGGGTTCTAGCTATGATGATGGTCCAAACTCCATGAAAGATGAAAATACAGACGACTCCTAAAGTCTACCTCCCATCAACCAAAGCAAGGAATGTAGGTTTTTTCTCCTTGGAAAGCTGATTTGTACTATTCAAATCGTCTAAATTTTGTGATAAATTCACTCCACGAAGGAAACTGAGATCGGAGAGCTCTACCTTTGTGAAATTAAAGCAGCATCCTGCGTGCAGTTAATTTAGGTTTTCNCTCTCTCTCTCTCTCTCTCGATAAGCAAGGAATGTATGTTATACAAATCTTCTAAATTTTGTGATAAATCCACTCCACAAAGGAAACAGCAATTGGAGAGTTCTACCTTCGCGAAATTTAAGCGACATCCCGTGCAGTTAATTACAGTTTTCCTGATGAGCCGCGTGATGCTGAGAAATTTATATAGAGTTAGCTGATTTTTTAGTGCATCTACGGGTAACTGAAAACGAGACAACCTACCCTTTAAACAACCCTCATCATACTCTTTTTTCTTATCTAGTCTCTGTATCATACCCTTATAACTGATAAAGATTTCTCTTAGATGTTGTAGGCCCTGGCTGTACCTTTTCTACTCTGTAAGTAGAAAACAATGGTCCAGCAAGCTAAAAAAATGCTGGTCTGCTAGATAAAGTTTATGCATTTTCTTGGATCAGCATCCTGATTACCTTGGGATTAGATGTCAAAATGGGACGAACCTCCAGTGCCCTTTTTGGGGCTCTGGAACAAGTTTGACAGTGGATAACAAAATCTTTGTGATCTTCTTTATCTAATGTTTGAGAATCTTCAAACATGTCATGATCAGCTCGAATGGCATATTAAACAAAAGGGTACTCGTAACCAAAACCGAGGAAATGTTGCTCAGTTTTAATTCCTTTCTGCATTTCCTGTTTGTGCTCTTATAATTCCATTTCCAGATGCATATATACAATTCATAAGATCTACAACGTAACATTTGGTCAATGCAAAATTTGTTCGTCTCGGTTTTCATGGGTCCTATGATCTTTACATTACGCGGAGTCTCAAGGATCATCTCATGTCGCAGCATAGAGGCCGGCCCAGCTGTTGCAATTTGTTCCACATACAGATCATCTGCCTCGGAGACTGGTAGTGAGCCGTAATATAATCTTGTATGCACCCAAACTGGCAGAACTTCAAGCTATGTACGTACTCTACAGGTCTCGAGCTATTAAATTTCACCACCCACATTCCCATGCTCACGTCCTCCATTTTAAACAACTGCACATCAAGGAATCAGTTGGTATTGCTTGCAGAAACAGATACAACCTTCAACTATTAGGTAATATTATGCACATCTGTAAATGTCTTTCAAAAAGTCGGTGGCATTTACCCTTAATTTACGTTTCTCAAACTCTGAAACTATAAAGCTTGCAATGTCTGACGAGATAATGTAGCCCGGCCCATTAGCATAGGGTGGATAATTTTCCTCTGGCCATTCCTGAACCATTTAGAAAAGGCAACACAACAATATTACCATGTATAGCAATTTGATGGAAAGCAATTTTTCCACTAGTTTTGCATGTACAAGCAATTTTTCTAGTAGTTCTGCAGTGTCTATTTTAAGAAGACTAAACAGATTTTAACATAATGGAAACTGTAAAAATAAACAACCAAATATCCAAGCTGTCACCATTAGTAAACTAAATGGAAAAACTAATTATCACCCTGTTCATCACCAAATGGACTTGAGCACATTATACTGCTAATGAATGAAAGTTAAATTACATGAACCTTAGGGACATAAGGTGGATATAGTATAATATTAGGACAGGGAAAATGCCCATTTACCACTGCGTAGGGGCCTATGATAGTAATTTATATTTCCAATGTACAAGCTCTTGTTCTCAGGTATTTTCCTTGCTTCCTCAACAACTGCATCCACTCTCGCAAATGTGTCATCATCACCCTTCATAATATACTTGGAAGACGCTGCTTTAACCTGCAAGGCACCAAACCTAATCAATCCAGATACGGTTTGTTAGAGTTAGGAGTGAAGGGTTTTAATCCACTACTCGCCCCATATTCACAGATGGCAACAGTTTTCAAGATGACAAGGTCGTAGTTGTCCATGTATGGAACTATGACAATGTCACCAAAGAACTCAGCTTCGTTTTTTAATTCCACGTTCACTTCTTTTCTTGCATGCTGTTGAAAGATTAGTATCAGAAATTATTTCAAGAGTCTTCAAATCAAGAATTCACGTAGAAACAATATTGCATTTTAATATCCAGCCAATTAGTTCACTAACCAGTGCTACAAAGAAACGAGCAACAACATTGGAAGATTTGATTAGCCTATGCTGCATCCAAGACTTCCTCATGGCCATTCTTTCAGCAAAGTGGTTACCTGCTGAAAGAATACCAACAAACAGTTCAACCGGCCCATCTGGAATAGGTGGAGCCTTCCATCTGTTATCCACATCAAGATGTCTCTGAGGAGCAAAACTGGGATGTGAGGCGGGCAAGGAAGCGGCAAAAATAGAATGGACATCAATGTCCCCATTCAAATATAATCCAGTGGCATCCTCAAGCGCAAATCCCTAAATAATATTAAATAAACTCTTAAGCAAAGTCCAACATATAATAAATCGAGACAATGGTATATTACTCACAATGCGATATGGAAACGAGGTGACGTGCCTCCCATCAACTTGGACATGGTAACCCTCCAAGCCAGCACTGAGTGTAAGGACAAATAACTTGTCTTCTGCGAATGGAAATGGCCAATCAACAGAAACCTGCTTTGTTCGCCCTATTAATCGATTTATCCACCATATGGCTTTTGATTTTTCCGAGCCATCATTGTCATCTTTACTCCACTTTTCACATTTTGGCAAGCCATCAACTGCAGATGATTCAAAGCATTATCTATGATATACAGTGCCTCAATAAAATATCAAGAGTTTAGTAAAGTACATGCTAAGTCACATAAACTGCTTAAGCTCAATACAACTGATTAGTAAGAAAATAGTAACTTGGAACAAAGCAGACTAACAGTCGATCACATGGACAAGANAGTTTAGTAAAGTACATGCTAAGTCACATAAACTGCTTAAGCTCAATACAACTGATTAGTAAGAAAATAGTAACTTGGAACAAAGCAGACTAACAGTCGATCACATGGACAAGACTCTTCTCACTCTTTTCTTTCGCAGACCAAGATTTCATATGAAGGGGGGAAAACACTCTTTTTCATTGGATGCTGGATCACTAAGAACCCCGTCAATTCTCTCCCATAAAACACATCTTTCGCACTAGTAACTTGAACCTAGGCGAATAATTTCCTCATGTACATAGATATAAACTGAAAGAAACAAAGACATCCTTATCAAACATATATATGGACAATACAGGCAAGTAACTTAGGTGAACTAAGTACAACAATCATTTGCACCAATCATCGGAGCAGTTGTTATAGTATTTCCAGTATCTTTTTAAGAAATTTTCGCAAAGATTATATGGCATAACAATCATCCCATTTCAAAACAACCCGTTACCATATTAATATATCGAAATCAAGTAACATGTATAATCCGTATAGTGGTTCTTGCTACTCACCAGACTCCTCATCATCCCGGGACTTCCATCCCTCGCACCGCTGTGCTGTCCCCCACTGCATCCTATAACAAGTGTTCTGCTCAATAACAGGTATCCCACTCCAATCACCCTTTAACCGCGGATTAAAGTGCAGAATCCTTGGTGGGTCCTCCCCGTCCACAGTTTTCAACCCCTGCAACTCCATCATAAACTGCGAAACCATCACATATTGCCCCTCCTTCAACAGAGAAATCTTCGGGTCAGTCTCCATATGTGCCACCCTCGGCTTTCCGATCACCGTAATATGCGACCCCAATGTCAACCCACACGTCAAAACCAACACTCTCCCATTCTTCCAGAAAACATCGGCAGATATAGACATATATTGTGGGCACTCCTCACTTTTACTACTATTATTAGTACCAGTTGTATTATTGCTACTGCTGCCTCTGTTTTTCCCTATCAATTCGAGCTCTTGCCAAAGTTTTTCCCCAATTTTAACAGCCTCTCTAGCAGACTTCAAAATCCCATTTTCCGAGCTTGACCATTCAGTCCCTGCACTCAAATTCAAGCTCGACACGCGGGATTTAACCAAGTTCTTAGTTCTTCTTTCGGGTTTAGACTGATATTGAACATCAAGCGGGCGATTGCGGGCATCTTTTTCATCCAAAATTTCCTCGCTCTCTAAAATGGAGTTGGAGTTAGAACGCCCATTACTCTTACCAGAAAATCCCTCTTGAGAAACAGAGTCAAACCCATATTCGAAAATGAAGGGAAATTCAAAACTCACCAAAAAAATGTATAGTAACCCAATAAAAATCAGAACCTGAACTGATCGCCGCCGGCTCAGAGAAAATAATATGTCAAATTTTGCTCTCTTCATAACTCTTTTCAGTATAAAAAATATAGAGGAGGCAGAGGATTCCAACCTTGTTTTGAGTTCAATTGTTTGTGACTGATAGCGTAAAAACAGTGGAAAGCTCTACCGTATTATTAGTTAAACGGCAAAAAAAACCCCAACACCCAGAATTAAAGAGATTTTAGAGAAAGAAAGTGAGTCAGCAATTCAGAATTGCAAGTTGCAGAGCAACCGCTTTCAGCGAGAGATCGCTACGTGTACACACGTCGAGAGAGAGAGAGTCAGCTCAGTAGTGAAGAAAGGAATTAATGAAGAATATTTTTTTCTACCAATTCATTTCCCAACTAATGAGTTCTCAACAATTCCATTCATTCAAATCTCTATTAAATTACCTATGGTTTTCCCTTTTTTTTATTTATTTATTTATTTAAGTTTTTCCCTTCATTTTCTAAATTCTTGTAATCATAATTTTCAAAACCAACCTAGTCATCGACCCGATCGAAGTTTTGAGTGGGTAGCTGATTCCGTCGATGAATCATTGTCTTTGTTCAAATTATAATAATGAAAATTTTGTTAGTAATATCGATGTCTTGATCGAAGCACGACATCATTGAAGACTGTCGTTAATAATTACTGATGTATATGCATCAATGATCACCAAACATGCTATCGATTATTTTGTCTGAACTATCGACTTATTCGTCGACAATAATATAGATATTAAATTTAATTGTCAGTAACTTGTAAAAATTTTAAAAGATACAGGACGCGAAAAAAAATCATAGGTAATACATTCGGCTTCTGAGAAAGCACCATCAGCGGTATTGACATTATCGACAACGAGGCTGTAATCACTTTTTGTTAATATAAATATCATTGGATAAAGTTTGATTATCCAAAAATATAAAACAAAAAATTAACTTTCTTGTAACGTATGTAAAGTTCGATTATCGAAGAATACAAGGGTTTTGCTACATATTCACTAACTAATTACATAACGTCGTTGTTAAAAAATTATAATATATATGGGGTCACACGTAATATATTAAAATGTGTGGTGCTACTATTTAAAGAATATTAGTCAATTAAAAGTTAATTTTAACTAATAGGTATTAAGTTTCATGGAAATATAGTGTAGAGACCGAAAATTTGTTTTAGATTGATGAGAGACTAGTTTGAAACAAATGAAAGATAATAAATATTCATTATTTTATTATTATATGGGGTTATAGTCCCCAATTTGACGATGTTCTTGAGATTTTCTACATCCCCATCAAAAGATAGCGAAATTGAAGAGAAGACCACCAATTAATTGGAAGATCGTAATCCATTCAAGCAAAAAATCAGACAATTATGGATATAAGTATGTTTTGTATTTTATTGTTTTCTCGAATTTCAACGTGGAGTATGAAATTAGGGTTCATATGTTAAAAGGATTTGTTTAAAGCATATGGATTGAATTGATAATTCCTTTTTCGATTTTCTATCAGCCGCTTGTATATTATGTAATCCTTGATATAACATTAGATGTACAAATAGAATAATCCATCATGAAATACGCAAAAATACATGTGAAACCCAAACAACAATCTAACACACTTTGGTAAATCAATCATGTTACATGTACATTATCTTTTACATAATTGTTTACATTGTGCTATGTGACTACACATCATTTGACAGTTTAAAAAAAAAACACTTTCTTCACTCACAATTTTTTGAAAATAAAAAGGATGTCACATCCTCAATGTAAGAGAAAAATTGTACAAGTGGCACTATTGTTGGTAAATTCAATTAAAATATAGTAAAACTGATTCAGCAATTCTATTCCTACTTTGTATAAATAACTAATTCTTCAATTCTGAAAGGGAGATGCTACATGTACATTATGGATCACATAATGATGTCCATAATGTACAAATGGCGCCCCCCCTCTTGAGGGGAGTGCATGTGGGCCAGGTGCTCCCTCCAATAGGGGGCGCCACATGTACATTATGGACACCATTATGTGATTCATAATGTTCATGTAGCATTATTCATTCTGAAAAGGGCTTGCGTAGTGAGCAAACTATAAGCACTTGTCCGGTAGCTTACAAAATGCACTCTCATCAACATTACAAAATGCAAGAGTTTGTGAGGTAACTCTATCCAAATCAAAATCTTGACCGAAAAATCCATATGATGCGTAAGGTGGAATGTTAGCCACTTCATTCAGACCCAACAATAGTCCAGATAGAATGAACATTCGAGCAAATAGATTAAACCTTGATAAAAAAACCAAAACCTTGGCCAAACAATTGAAACCATAGGTATCGTGAGACGTCACCAATGTCCTCCCGTCTCTAATTAACCAAAGGATTAAGACTCAACGATAGTCCACATAGCATGAATAGTAGTCTGTATTGACGAGAACGTATTTCCAGTTGCTTGTTCTTCACTAAATTAACCTTGTGGTACAGGAAAAATCTCACAGATTTTGCACATGTCTTCTTGTGATTTGTTTGAGTCTTTTCTTGTACTTATAGCATTGTTCTTTTATTTTTTAAATGGCACACGAGTGAGTGAGGTTCTTATTTTTTATTCATTTTGATACTTATTTTTCCAAATAGTGCTTTCTTTATTTTTATCATTAACCTGTATTAACCAACACATCTTTTCCTTAATGAATATTAAAATAATTCTTTATTAGGAAATAAAAAGATTTAGTGTCCTTCATATTTTTAATAAGCAAGACAAACAAAAAAGTCCCGTGGTCATAGAATATTTGGACAGAAGCTGTTATTATAGACAAGATGTGCTAATCAATGAAAAGTTAAAGATAAGAATGCTACTAAAAAATTGAGGACATAATTACAAAATTAAGCAAAAATTAAGGACATATCTTGCAATTAAAATGTGTTGTACTTAACCAAAAATGTAGTGGGAGACTGGGAGTATAGCTACCCAAGAGAATACGTGAACTTTGATTAGTAAATTTTTGGTTTTTTAATAAAATAACTTTGATTATAAATCATATTTTGAAATTGCAGTCAAGTGAGGTGCCACTTAGCTCCTGTTTGGTATGGCTAAAAATTTTTTTTTTTTGGATTTCATGAAATATGTGGTTAAGATTTATTGTT
>CAIGRO010061158.1:0-12745 GCA_903798355.1 Fraxinus baroniana
ATATATATATATATATTAATTAGATTGGACTGTATACAGGTAATGTGATGTATTACAATTATGATTTATAAAATATATAGGAACAGAAAATGTGCTTACCCTTATATTCCTAATAATATTTTTGATTTTAGCGTTCGCAATTATTTGAATCGCGGTTTGACAAAGTGTCGATAAGGTAACAATCAATTCTTCTATAAATTTGTGATGCATTTTAAAATAATAATATCCACCGGAGAATGTGGCCTTGACCAGCTACCACGTAGACAGTTGATAAATAAACATTATTTACAAATAATATTATTCTATACTTTAGAGCATCTCCAATGAGCTGTGGATTGTACCAAAAAGTGTACCACATCACCCCCAAAATATTTACACGGCAAGGAAAAGGTGGATAACGTGCTAAACATCCTTCATTTAGTTTTTTTTTTTTTTTTTATAATAATTTTTTTTTGTCATTTTCACTACATTGTATCTCTTGTACATGATGCTCACAATTAGTGCGATCCACATCCCATTTGGAGATGCTCTTCTCTCATTTTCCATTTTGCTTATGACATATATAACAATTCACATTGTTGCATTGTAACAATACTGATATATATTTGCAAGAAAGTTGATGATTAAAATCCTTCTATATGCAATACTAATACATATATTTCCCAAATTATATAGAACACTAGTCCAAGGGTAGATTGAATCTAATTATAAAGCCAGAAGTCCAAAACCACAACTCTTGGTGATAAGGTGCATTGAATTTATCAGAAAACAAAGAACATGAAGATAGTGCTTATCACAATCTCATTTTTCTTTGTTTTTCTAACTTCATTGACTATTTTACATGGAATATTTATTATGCATAATTCATGTAGATAATCATATCATATAATTTTCTTCTCCAGTTGAATAAACTCTAATAATTGAAGTGTTCTTCACAATGCATTCCGTTTTCTTAATTGAGCAGACAATTGATAGCAAGGCAATGTACCAAAGGCCACCCACACATCTTATAATACCCACTAAGATTTCTTCCCCTCTTTAGCATGCAGTACGATAAATTGGTATAATGGACAAAAATTTAACTTATTTTTCTTCCTTAATGCGGTCTAGTACCATTCTATCCTTACTATCAAACATGCAACAAGAGTTTAAATCCGATAAAGCATCATTTTTTTGGAACTAATGTTTACACATTGGCTCAGATTTAAAAATTCAATTCAGAACTTCACAACATCGAAAACAGCATCTGTCACAAAATTATTCGATAGGTTACAGACAATATATAATAACATATTTTACAGAAACCCAGAAGCATAGTTTCATATCCAAAACACTGAGATCAGTAGATTTGAATTAATAACACGTTGCTTCATTGGATTGACACAATAGCAGTTTCATCCACTGGAGCTGATTCCGCTGGAGGAGATCTCTTCGTCAAAGTCTTGGGTACGTCAAAGTCATCTTGCACACAACGCTGCTGAGGATGGGATAACAGCTGGCACATGTGACGAAAAAGAACACGGGTTAATCCTTGACCACTCTCATATATGTAGCCCTCATATTCACTAACTTGCTCGAGGGCCTCCACAAGGGTATCATATACTTTCTGAGGACAATTATCAGGTCCTGGCTTGTCATGGAGGTAAACAACATCCAATGTGAAGAGTTTCTGAGTCGTTGGGAGCTTATATTGAGGTGATACCGATGATCTACAGTAGAGTAAGATCTGAATGACAGTATAAATTGCATCAAAATTTGCAAGAATATGCAACTAAAAGCAGGACAAAAATCATGTAAGATCATATGCTCATTTTCCCATAATATACTGTAAAGAAAACATGGGAGCTATACCAATCAATTCTTAGTATCTTTAGGGATTGCTTAATTAGACTGCTGGAGACCTGTAGTTGGCTTTTGAGCCTCCAACAGAAATTTGAGGTTGTTGGTGGTGCCGTTCCAATCCAATCAATTACAGTCAATTTTGGGTTGTTGGTAAAAGCTTCAAATAAAAGCTTTACACCCGTCCTTCAGTTCTTGGTTTTTTCTTACTGTTCAAATATAACCCCACCCAGTATGACACACAATAAAGAGATCCTTAACCGCATTTAACTTGTTTTCTCCTCTCTAGCATAATTTGAAAAAGGTTGTTTGGATTTTCTCACTCTACAACGTAAAGCAATATCATGACAAGAAAGTCATGCCTCTGTGATCCATTAAAGTATAACTTTTGTATCTCTTCCAATTTGAATATGGGAATTGAATATTAATTGATTCTGATTTATGGTTATGATGAATTATGGGCTGAAAAACAGTTTCTCGGGATGGAAAGTCATTCCACTTGTGATTTATTGTCTGCATATTAGAACAGAGTGTTTGTTAAGATGTAATATTTGGGATAAATGACGTGATCTATTTACTACAATAAGATTATTCTGTCTATTTATTTTTCTTATCTTTTAATGTTTATTTTGTTACAATGCCGATCACGGCGGCCTTTCAAGTAACATTTTACATATTTCAAACTTAACTTTAGCACCATATTCGAAGACACTACATATTACCTACTGCATGTCCACATGATGGCATTTTTTTTCCCTACTTCAACCTTTGGACAATTGTACTTCTAAAATAGGAAAAGAACGATACCCAACAAAGCTGTTGCATTGTGTAATGACCCAGTCTCTACACCCAAATCATTATATCATATTGTGCCTAATTTGTACCAGAATTTAACTTAAGTATCTTATTAGGCAAAGGTTATAAGTTCAAATCTTGGAGAAAGAGATATAAAGCCATGAGGGTGTAGTGGGCATATGCCAACTTGGAACAAATGATACGTATGATATAATGGCTTGGGCTACCCACTTAATACCAAGATTCAACTTAAATTACTCATTAAGTAGTGGTCTTGGGTTTGAATCTTGAAAGGACGCGATGTAAAGCCGTGAAGGGTAAGTGGTGATAATTGGGGGATGCGATATAAAATTGTGTGGGGGTAAGCGAGCATATGTCAACTCAAAGCAATATAACGGTTTAGGGATAGAGGTAGGGTCATTACAAAAAAAACGCGCTTTTTATAACGACCCAAGATTCGAACCATCGATCTTTCCCTTAAGAATGACTTAGACTCTTTCAGAGCGGACAGTACGTAAGTTAACGGCTTGAGTATAGAGGCTAAGTCGTTACACATTGAGTTACTATGATTAGAGTTAGACAAGTACGGGTAGAAGGAAATATTCCAAAGCACCATGCATGCATTGAACTAGCCAACAAAATAGCATTAGCTTTGTCATTACAAAATCTTCCCAACATAAGAACACAAAATTGTTAAAAAAAGGCTGATGCAGTCTAATAGGATTATGTAAAGAATGTGCTTTAGTGAACTGATTACTCACCACCCGGAAGATCCGACTTTGTGCGCGAGATTTTTTAGCTTCATGAGCTGCTACTCTGAGTAGTTGAGTGAGATCTGCATGACTGGAAGATGAATCTACAGAGATTCCTTGCAATGCAGCAGTTGCAGAGTCAACTTCACTGCTGAACTCTTTCCGGAGCTTCACAATATCAAAAGAAGCACATGGAGAAATCAGTTTTATCTGCGTCGATAGTACTTGAACACAATTGAAAATTAAGGATACCAAGAAAATAAATGACCAATTTGTTAAAAGTGAACTAGATACATATTATTGATCTAGGATTCAACATGCCTTGCACGCTGCTTCAAAAACTGAAAACACTAAACAGTAAGTTCAGCCACCTCATCCTTGAAGAGCGTGACATATCCCTTCCAACATAATGTGCAACACACCCACCAGGAAATTTAAAAAAAAAAAATAGAAAAATGACATAACAGTCTCATCCAGTTACAGATAGAGTGATAATCTTTTGAACTTAAAGTTACTAAAGAAAATTCCTGTAAACCATGCTTAAACTCTAGTACCTTGTCTTGCAGACGAAATTCTACATTGCATTACCATTTGAGACTCAATTTTCAAGAAAAATGAAATCAGAGCTCAATCTAGTCAAGACTTTTAGCAAAACAACAAAGACTCCGAGAAGGACACGAAAGGACATGAGAGGAAGAGAAACAACTCTTTTCTAGACGTTCACACGCAGAAGTTGAAAAAATTTATATCAAGTTTGGCACAGGGTATTGATACCGCGAGAGTGAAGAACAAAGTACGAGATTTTAGCTTTATTTCTTTTTGCAATACCAGCCGGTCCAGTATCTTCCAACCCTCCTCGCCAAAAGATTGAGGAATCAACAGATTGAGGTGTAAGCAAGCTTTGAACATTATACCTTGTTGTATACAGAAAATGAGATTAATGTGGCGGGTCTCCCTGATAATCAGCCAAATAAAGCTACAGACTTGTAGAACTAAGGTACCAATGGGGTTTTTTAAATCAGACTAAAAGAGCATGTGGCCCGGTTTAAACCAACCTTATTGGGTGGTTTAGTGGTCAAGGGTACCAACTGTTAACTCAAAACTCCGGGAATCAAACCCTCTACTCATCCTATCATGACCCTTGGGTTCCCAAATCCAGTTACAGTAAGCTCAGAGAAAGGTAGTGCAAATATTTATGATACCTATCAATTCATATGTATAGTGATTTCTAGTACTAATTATATAAAAATGGGATTGAAGGGTACCCAGGAAAATGTTTTAGTAAGGGCGGCGAAGGCAAAGCGGTGATCGGGGTTAATGGTGAGCTTAGCGTTGATAAATAGAAGTATGGCCTGCTTTATGGACTCCAGTCTCGTGAAGGGTCGACCATTAGGTCCCGCCGCCACCTTCATCTCAACCATTGTTTCTGGGCCGACGTCGATGCAGAACAGTATGTCCTCATTAAGCAATCGGGCCGGTGGCAGCGTATATCCGACAGCGCCTGGCCCTGGCAGCGACGGTGGAATCCCTAATTTCGCTGGAGAGCTTTGCCCTTCTGTTCCTCTTCCTTCCATTCGTTAGCCGTTGATTTGTGACAGGAGGAAAAATGTGGCAACAGCATATGCAAGACAATATTTATTTTTAAAGAATATTTTCTATTTTGGAGAGCACCAGTAAATTTACGACCCGCTACATGTCCATGTACAATGCCACTCGACAATTGTAGGCTACAAACTGACGTGGCAAAAGAAAAAATAATAAAGAAAACAAAGAAAAGGAAAACGAAGGGAACCCTCGATTTCTCCCATTTTCTTCCCCCATTTCCCCCAAACGAAGGGAACCCTCAATTTTCCCCCAAAATAGACGAAACACTTCCACCAATCACTCATCGCTCCCGATTTCATCTGCTCGTCACCGGCCGTCTGAAAATTAGTCAACGATGTCCAGCGTTCCTTCGTTTCGGTAAGCTGTCCAGCATTCCTTCGTCTGATAATTGCCACCAAGGTACGGCGTGTAGTGCGCTGCTCGTCTGAAAAATAGCTCTCCCATTTTCGTTCTGCCGCTGACTCTTGTCACAACCTCCCCATTTTCATTCGGCCGTCGACTCCCTTCTGATCACTTTGCTACCGCGTTGCCGTCTCTTGTAAGGTACGAATAATTTGAATTAAGTGTTGTTCAACACTGTCACTCCCTTGCCCATTTCATTAATTCGGTGTTGCCCAACTCTCTGTCACTCCCCTCCCTCCCCCATTTAATTTGAATTATTGGTTTTGGTGTTTGATAGATTACAGCAGTCGAATGGGTGGAAAGATTCAGGAGTTTGCCACAGTTGTAGGCGTAAAGGCCATTTCTTTGCCAACTGCCCGACAAAATCCCGATGCCCGGAGTGCAATAACGGTTTTCAAAAGTGTTTTAAGGTAGAAAGGGATACTCCAAACAAAGGAAAATTGTTCAAGTGTTGCAGTCACAAGTGCGGATTTTGGGAATGGTGTGAAACTGGAGAATCAAGCGGAGAATCGTGTGACGTACGCCGTATTGAAATTGATAATATATCCCGTATGTTCGAATCTGAAGTTCGGCTGAAAGACGACGAAGAAATCAATATATCTGTGACAATGACAATCCGCAAGAAGAAGTGAAATGTGGTTTGCTAAACACGAACGGAAGGAAGGAGTTGGGTTGATTAGTATGGGTTGATTAGTATGTGTTGATTAGTTTGTATCTGTTTCAATGTGGAATTGTAGGATTGAAACATTTTGATTTCGGCATAATAATAGATATGGTAGTCAGGTCCTATTAGCATGCTGCCTAGAACTTCTTGTTCCTATTTTGGTGGCTTGGCAGTGTCCATGTCCGTGTATCACCAGCCTGATTGTAGTATGTTGTAATAGCAGTGACTTGTGGTATAATAGCATCTTCCATTTCCATGAACTTGTTGTCTAGTTCTGTGCTTGAAATGTTTATCACTTACATATGGTGTCGTTGCTTATGAATGCTTATGAAGAAAGATGGGAAACTTGTCATACCCTTGGTGTTATGTCTTGAGTATCTTTTAGAAAGAGTTGGATAAACTTCATGAACTAATAGATGATTAATCAAACTATGCTGTGCTTCTTTTTCACTACTTTATTTTATAAATGTGATACCTCATTTCCTGATAATTATTATATGCAAAGGCAGCAACACTTTCACTTCCCATCTTTGTGGATGAGTGCTTAGCTACTTAATATAGGTTCAACTAATCTTTATGAGCTTCAGCCAAGTCCTGGGCTTCAAATTGTCCAAATTTTAACCTTCCACTCAAACCAGACTAATAACCCACCGCATACACAATTATATATTGGTTTAATCAGATAGCAGCTACCAGGATGTTTATCTTCTTGCCAAAATCCATGCATTTATCACTGAGAAGGGCAACAACTTAGCTAATATGTTACATTAAATTGTCCAGGCTGTAGGTAACATCAGAAATACTGCAATCAGAAGCAACTTCTTGAAATTGATACTATATCCAATGTTAAACATCCAAACCTTGTTGAAATCAAAAAAGAGTAAAGCAATAAGTTTGAGCATAAAGCAAACATGTTCAAAGTGCTTGAAAGGTAATGTCCGCACATTAAAAAATGAATTCTGTACAATCCAATTCAGCAAAAATAACTCATCCCAAAAACACAGATTGAGCTCAAACACTTCATTGTAGATTTTGAAATCCCAAAACTCCATTTTTTCTCTCGTCATCATACCGTGCCTCTTTTATGTGGTAAATGTTGATCGTAGTATTGAATAACATTACCTAACATATACCATAAAAAATGAATAAGTGAACACAATATTATGGCGTACAAATTTACAATTTCATTAATGTTGTTACCTTGGGAATTGAATATAAAATGCGGTGACGGATGGATCGAACTAGTTGACTGATAAGGTTGTGTACTCAAAAGATTTTCCTCGCGACTCTATCATAACGTGATCAATGACGTAATTTGAAAAGAAATCAGATTTTTCCATTAAATATACTAATCATCAAGTGTTGTGAATAGGCAAATGGAGAGCAAGTGGAAGATTGGTCTTGTTGAGATGCATGAACATCGGTTGCACCCTTTGGTATACTATTACGTATTACTGTAGGTCGCTTCCCTTTGCCAGTTGAAGGTGCCTGCATGTACATCAAAAATGAATGATAATTATTTTAGTATTCTGTTTAAGTTTAATCGAAAATGTACCTAAACATACCTTCGGCTTCTTTGAATTCAACTCCAACGGACTCTTCCTCCGAAGTTTTCTGGGCGCGCCCTTTCTCTTTGTCAATTTAGGATCTCTCACGCTGCATGGAGTTTGTGAACCAGTACACTGAGATCCCGCCTGAATCGAAGGCTGAGTACAGATATTGCTTCCACTACTCCATTTCAACTGCGAAAGCTCTTTAGCTTGAAATTGTATCCATTCCATAATCAATCGGGTTCGACCTTCATCGTCTGCTGCAAGATCTGCCACCTGGGCGAAAGCTTTACACATATTGTCGTATCTCAACTGTCCCGGAGTATTGCCCAACCCGTCATATGTTATTGCAATCCTCGTGTATGGTCGACTGACGTCCCTCCTCCACATACGCAGTATATATCGATCCGACAATACGTTAACGTCATTACGGATCAATGCTGCAATTGCATGCCTGCAAAGGATTTCCCGAAACTCAAGCAAGTGAGAACTGCAAACAACGTCACATTTATCCCTATGGAAGGAGACGAAAAATGATTTCTTTATACGTCGATCGCCGCAAACATCTTCCCTAACTTCATAAGTCGTCCCAAAACATCCCTCATAAGTAGATATGAGGTCACAGTAAACCTTACCTATAAACTCAGTTTGCATTTCTTTGAATTTTGAAATTGTGTACACAGCCTGAAATTGCTTTCCATTTCATATGTTGTTGCACATGGCACCATTTGGGAGAACGACTTAAAATCAGTCTGGAACTCCTTCTCCACCTTGTTCATCAAGGCTCGCACATATTGTTTAACAAACTGTTTCAAAGATGTCTTTGAGTGCACATACCCATCAAAAAAAGCGTTCATGCTTTCACTCCGCTGTGTTGTTGACATCCCAGCCCAGAACATTGTTTTTAAAAAGCAAGGAACCCAACGAGGTCGGTTCTCATACAATCCTGACAACCATTCGTTATCATGCAACTCCAATGTTGTGATCATCGATTCCCAACCTTGTTCAAATTCTTCAACCGTTTGCGAATCATACACCAATACATATATTGCTGAAAATATCAAACCCTTTTCGACGTGGTATCCAAATTTTTCGGGAAGCTTCTTCAAAATGTGTCACAAGCACCATCTATGCTTTGTATTTGGAAAAACTATCTGAATGGCATTTTGCATTGCCTTGTCTTGATCAGTGATAATTCCATGCGGCGTCCGATCGTGCATACACTTAAGCCATTTCCTGAAAAGCCAGACGAACGTTTTCGTATTCTCATTCGATATCAAACCACAACCTAATAGTGTTGATTGTCCGTGGTGGTTGACGCCAACAAATGGTGCGAAAGGCATATCATATCTGTTAGTCAAGTAAGTGGTATCAAACGTGACAACGTCCCCGAAATCCTTATATGCTTCCCTACATCGATTATCCGCCCAAAATACATTCCTTAATCGCGAATCTTCATCCAAATCCATAGAGAAGTAAAATCCCACACACCGTGCCTGCATATCTGAAAAATACGACTGTATTGCTGCTGCATCTCCCTCCCCAAGGCTTAATCGCCTAACTTGTTCTATGTAGTTTCGACAATCCTTTTCTACGCATGTCATATTTTCATATCCACCCGCTTCTACAACTGCAGAATTGAAACTTTTATGCAATGGAATTCCAGNTGCTGCGGCGTCTCCTTCTCCAAGTCTTAAACGCCTAACTTGTTCAACATAGTTTCTACAGTCCTTTTCAATGCAAGTCATCTTCTCATACCCACCAGCTTCAACGACAGCAGAGTTGTAACTTTTGTGCAACGGAATTCCTGCAATTTCATTTACTTCAAGACGTCGTTTAACTTGAGCACTCAATTCTCGATTGCATCGATATAATCTCGACTTCGTTGGACTTGTTTTGTGATTGTGGTCGAGGTGTACCGTGTTAATTCTCCAGTAACCATGATCATCTGAACATGCGGAGATCCGAGCTTTGCAACCCGTCTGAATTGTTGGTTGCATATTCAATGAGCCGCTTGTGCTTCAGCTTCTTCGACCTTCACGACTACATGTGAAAGTCACATATCGCACAACTCCATCATCATCCTTTCTTGAATTCCTTTTCCTCACCGGAAACCCTACGCTGTAAGCATATGATTTGTACAAATCAAAGACTTCATCTGCATCCTTGAATTTCATACCAACCTCCGGCACAACAATTACATTCATATTGCATTCCGCATTTACGTTTTCGGATTCCACCAAATGATCATTTTCGGCGTCTTCCATCATATATTCTCCTACATAAAAATTACCACACGCTTTTAGCATAACAATTTCTAATTTACAGCAACATACTGATTTCAACATAAACATTCATTCATATTCAGAGACCCAATTCTGAAATAAATGAGTTCAAACATCCTCATGTTACGGAGGTAGAAAATGGTTGAAAATGATAACAATTGAAAAAATCAAGTCACACTAGGTAGAGGTTGAGTAAGACGGAGATTTCGACCAGAAATTATGGTGCAATCAAACTCGTTTTTTGGGGAATCGGAAATAAAATCTGAAATATAGCTCCCCGAATCTGCTTCATAAATTAAGAATTAGTAATCTGAAATCTAGCTTGCTCGGATCTGCTTCAGAAATTCTGAGTTACTCGAAGTCGCCGGCTTCAAATTTTGGATGTAACTGCTTCAAAAATCAAGTGCAATCAAACTCATTTTGAAAATAAATAAGGGAATGTGGTCTGAATAATTAAGATCTTGCCATAGAAGTAATCTGCCACCAATTTTTGTGCAGTTACGGGAATGTAGTTTGAGTAATTAGGGAACCCTGTTTTCACGAACTTTCACGGGTCTATCTCTCATTTCCCGCCTTTCCAAAATGAGTAAATTGATTAAATGGTTCTTGCATCTCAATCGTCCAAACCAACGCATCTCGGCCGTCCATGTCATATTGTAATCTAGTGTTGTAAACCAACAGTGTACAAGCAGACTTTAAAGAGTACTCTATTTTTTATATTTAATATTTAATTTTACATTTCTCAAAAAATATTTATTATTATTTTTATCTTTTATTTTAACTAGTTTTACTCCCAAAAAATATTTATTATTTTTCTTTATCTTTCATTTTAACTAGTTTATTTTAGATTATTTTATTGTTTTCCTACATTGAAAATTGAAACACTTTGAATGCATTTAATTATAAAGAGTGAGTTTGACTCTCCAAATTTGAAGAGTCAAACACACTCTCTAAATTAAAATGTTAATTTAAAGAGTATCTTGGAGCATGATTTTAAATGTTGACTCTTTAAAATAAAAAAATTTCATATTTAAAAAGTTTCTTGAAGATGCTCTAATAAAGTTTGGTGAAATATAGACGGGGTGTGATTAATCTTTAATTATTTAATAGTGAGAATGTTTGAACTACATTCTAACGTTTATTTTTCTCAAAAATAATTTTTAACAACATAATGGCTAAGTAAAAAAAATTTATACATAAATTAAAAAAAAATAAAATCATAAATTGATTATTATTATTATTGAAGAAGTCATTTTCCACAAATTTATTCTAAAAAAATGAGGATCAAACGAGAACTAATCACATGTTTGTTTCTCATTTTTCATTCATAAAAATGAAACATATAACCGTTATCCATCACATCAAGCCATCAATTTTGAATTTATATCTCTTGTGTGAAGTCCAATAAAAACTATATTTTTCATTCTTATTCTATAATAATGTAAATCAAACGGGGCCTAAATTTATGAATCTGATGTTCTTATATGGTTGAAATTGTCAATAAGAACATTAAAATTATGTACAACATTCAATTGAATTTGATAGAAATGTTACATAATTTAATTGTTTTGCTTTTGGAATTTAACTAGTCATGAAAAATCACTCCTAATTTAATATCTACACTAATAGTTCTAGTCACATGGAGTCATGGAGATCACGATTGATACATTTTAAAAATTTTAGAGACCTAAAATTACACGTGTTATGTTATCTAGATTTGAGTCTGGTAAAGTCACGTGCAAATTCGAGTTGTATTCATTTGGAACTATTAAGGATTTAAAAAGTTCAGGTATATTCAATTGAGATATTTAAAGACTTTCTAAAAGCTTACGTGTATTCAATTGGGACTTTTACAGACTTTTAAAAAATCTCTAATAATTACGGAGTATTCAATTAAAACTTTCTATTAGTGTCTATAAGTTTTAAGATATTCAATAGACAATGACTTTAGAAGAATTACGGACTTCTAAAGACTTTTTGGTGAGAAATATAAATAGTAAATCTCAAAGAAAATCTCTTATATATTCTAAAATTTGTGAAAATTTATAGCCCCAAAAAAAGAACGTCATTTTTCTTTTAATTTTATGATTTTCTCATGTCTCTTCAATTCAATTGATAAAATCAATTTATGATTATTCTATAGGTATATAATTTCTTTTGAATTGAAATTATATGCAATTGTTTCAAAATGTAGAATTCCATATAATCAATTTATTATTTCTTTTCTTTCATTTTTTTTAGGTAAGAACAATTTGTATTTTTTAGGATTTATGTTAATTTCGTGAAAAAAATTTGGTTATGAATTGATGTAAAAGTTTTTTATTATTTTATTTGCAATTACTCTTGAAATGATCTAGATTTGTAATGTTGATTAAAGTTGGGCATCTGGTGGTTTAGTCCAATTTTTCCGAGAACAAGAGACGCTCATTGAACTTCGGATATTATGCAAATGAAATCATTCCGTTTCATTTAACTATTGAAACTGTTTAGTTTCAGTTTGATTTCGATTCTACAATTTTTTTTTAAAGAACAAAGTTCACATTGATAATCTCATTTGATATTTAGATGTATATATTGAATTCTGAAGGATGTACCTTTGATTAGGGTTTAACTGGATTGTGATATACCTTACAGCAAATGACATTTTTCCTATCGTTTAATGAAGGGAAATTTACATCAATTCCCACTTTTTAACTTTGAATTTAAAAAATAATATATTAATCTTTTTTTTTTTTTTTATAATAAAAAATCAAGTGTATCCATCTCACCCTTCCCTCTCTCAACCAAGCCCTCACCAGTGGAACAATATAATCAAAGAAGCTGAAAATGAAGGCAGCCATATTGAGCTCCCTT
>CAIGRO010061231.1:0-18318 GCA_903798355.1 Fraxinus baroniana
TTTAAAAATTCAAACTTAATAGCTGGTTTAGTGTAATTACCACTTTAAAACCACTGGCACACGATCCACTATTTTTGGTGAACATTCCCTCCTCCATTCACCACTAGTCTCCAATAAAAAATCCCATTCCCAAACAAACGCTACTCCACCACAAACCCCCACACACACACAACGATCATTGGCTTTATTTTCATTTCCTTTCTGCTGCGAGTTTACAGTTTGTGGTATTTGCAATGGCTTGTGTGTTGGAAACCCTAACTGTCCCACGCGCCTCCGCTGTCCCGTCTACCTCCTTGACTCCGGTTACAGGAGCCTCCTCTTCTCGCCGCAGCTCGAACAGATTCTCTCAATTCAGAGGCCTCAAGATCCAGCAAAATCGATGCGGCTTGTCTCTGAGTTTTACTTCTAAAATAGCTCGCCGTGGAAGTCAAATCGTTTGTGAAGCTCAGGAAACAACATTTAAAGGTCTGAAATTCTTCTCTTTCTTTCTTTACCTGTTGAAGATAGTGTTTTCGTAATATTATAAGTTAAATTTATACGGGAAAACTTAATAGCGCATGAAGCAATTTTAGTAATTTTTACTGGAGTAGGATTTCAATTGACAACGGTTTTTAATATTCCATTTATATACAATACAAATAATCTACTCATTATTAATGAAAATGTCAATGTACCTAAGAATTGATAGTGATATACTGATATTTGTGTTTCGCTCACAGTTTGAATTGTTATTAGTATATTAGGAAATCCTCTCCCCCTTCCAGATGTTTCTCAATCCAATGACTATCATGTCAAGACCTCATATTGACCTCTGGCCCTACATGTTAGCTTTATCGAACTTTTCTGATCATTGGTAGTTGTCTAGCAGAGTTTAAAGACTTGCGGTGATCTGAATACCTAACACCATTCTTGTGGTCTCAACTTGGGGAAGTAGACCTCTTTAAGAGTTAAGAAATGAACTTAGCCCTAGTCAAGAAATCTCAACTAGCATCGATTTGCGCAATTTGGTAGAAATTGCTCAACTCAACCTCCTAGTCCACTTGGTTGGGTCCAAGGTGGGAATTGGTTTTTGTAAGAAACGAACTTCACCCTAGTTGAGATCGAGGGTTGAGTTGGCCAAAGAGAAATGATCTCAATTTGACTGGGGTTGAGTTGGGCAAAAAGAAGTGAATTCTAACCCCATGCGATCTCGGCTTCGGTTGAGATTTCTACTGGTTGGCAAATGAACCAACTCCAATAAATGGAATACTTGAGAAAATCTCATCAAAATCCATGATTTTGTCCTCTTAACAATTATTCTCCTTGTCCGGAACAACTTGGCTCATGTTAAACCTTTAGTTATAATAATGGTTTGAGTGATAATGCCGGTTTCATGGTCCTTGAAAAACTGCAGTTGATGGAGTTACTGAAGCAGCATGGGATTCTCTTGTACTTCAGAGTAGTTCACCTGTCTTAGTTGAATTTTGGGCACCATGGTGTGGGCCTTGCCGTATGATTCACCCCCTCATAGATAAATTGGCAAAACAATATGCTGGGAAGCTAAATTGCTATAAGGTTAACACAGATGAGAGTCCTTCAATTGCAACCAAGTATGGGATTCGAAGCATTCCAACTGTTATGATTTTCAAGAATGGAGAGAAGAGAGATGCAATTGTTGGTGCTGTTCCAGAATCAACATTGACAACCTCCATAGAAAAGTTCTTGTAGATTGGTAAGTACTTAAACACGCTTCCTGGCAATTAAGTTGTCTCTTTTATTTGTTACTTATATTCTTGTACATCGGCCATACTAGTATATTATCCATTACAATGTATTTCATCTTCTCTTTAAGATAATCTTAGTTCTATAAATTTCCATTATTGAGTGATTGGCTTCTATGGTTTTCTCTACGTTGTCTGAGTTGCATGTTTGATCTATTTTTTCGTTTTACACTTGGCCCCTATTTGGTTTGGTTAAACATCACATTTTTAGTAGATTTTGATAAAATTTTATTGAAATGCATGATTGAAAATTTGATAAAAGTCGTGAGTCCAATCAAATGGGTGGCTAAAAATGAATTTGGGGGAAAATGAGTTTTAGGAAATGGGGGCCAAACATGGCTTAGTGAAGTTTTATTTTTTAAGAATGAATTTTTGAATAGTAAATTGATAGAGAATGTGTTGTTAAAAAATAAGAAAATGTTTTGGTTTTGCGTGTAATATTATTTTATTGAAAAATGTAGGACTGAAAAGAAAAGACAGAAATGTATTTTGAAAATAATGATGATCAAACATGGACTCTTTTGAGCTCAATTTGTATTTATATCACTTGGGTAAATATTTGTATAAAATAATGATACATCTAAACACGATCAGCTCCACCTCATATAAAAGAAAAATGATTATTTGGTCCAAAAAAGCCAAGGCCAAACGAATTCAATTTGTGTGGCAAGTTTGTGCTCACTTTCATTTTCACACATATTCTTAATATTTCTAAAAATATTAATTATATTTTCTTAATTTGTTTGAAAATGATAGATACAAACATATGTTTATGCGACGGAAGTAGTAATGGTTTAAATAGAAGTGGTTCATATATTTGTTGATAATAGAACATATTAAATAGTGACATATTATAAAATTAAGAAAATCAATTATACTCTCAACAAAGAAAGTGATTTATAAGCCCTCATGGCAAATCTCCCAGTAGCAAAGGGGAGGGTGGTTAGGGCTCAGCGCGGTAATGTGCAGAGTTCGATTTCCCGCAAAGGTGGAATTGACTTTGTTGCAAGCAGAAGTTACTATAGGGTTAATAACCCAGGCATATTCATAAGTTCTACACCCTGACTCCTGGGAGGCACATTCTGCGATTTACCTCCTCCACGATGGTCCGGACAGGGTCGGTGGGGGGCCCTCAAGATTGAGGTTCAACCTTTTTTTTAAGAAAGTGATTTATAATTTGGAATAGACAAAAAAGGAAAACAAGTTTATCTTTATGAAGCGAAGGGAATATTAAATGTGTAGATAATGAATTAGTAGTGTGTGGTAAAAATTAATGTTTGGTTTTGATTTAAGAATTAGTTGTCAAATGGTGGAATGAAAAAATAAAAATTCAAACCTGAAAGTGTGGAAAACGTAAATCGTCACTACATGAATTCCAAAACTCACAATATCTGATTTCAATTTCAGCCCATATAGCGTGCTCTTTTAAAAGTCAAAATTTCCCGCAAGTTTATTCTTCACGTAAAATCGGAGTTATAAGCTTCCAGAAGCGGCCAATTAGGTATTTGTGGACTGGATCAAACGTGTGTCCCATTCCCATAGTTTCTCTCTCTCATTATGGGTTCATTACACCTCTATTTCAAATAGAGTACACATGGTGTGTCGTGGACTTTATGACCATTGATTAAGCATTCGATATTCTATTATAGAGGCCTCCAAGCCAACTC
Source organism: Fraxinus baroniana (assembly GCA_903798355.1). Classification (NCBI taxonomy): domain Eukaryota; kingdom Viridiplantae; phylum Streptophyta; class Magnoliopsida; order Lamiales; family Oleaceae; genus Fraxinus; species Fraxinus baroniana. Next base: position 3,428 of record CAIGRO010061231.1, read on the forward strand.
GATCGATGAAAATGTGCTCAACTAACCAAGTTACATGAGCAACTCTACTGTACAATTCGAACTAATCATGTGCTGGTGTGTGCCCATTATGGATTGGTGGGACACGCCATATTATAGTAACATGTCTCTAAGCCTGCCTTTGTTTGGTTCAAATAAAAATCAAATATTTGGTAAAATTTTTATAAAACTTCTCGTGAAAAGTTGTAACTTTATGAAATACCTGGTAAAAATTTATCATTAATTTTTGGACAAAACAAGGGTTATATACATACACATCGTTCTTTTCATTACAACCACGGCATGTGAAATTACCTAGAGGGATACTGATTTTATGATGATTAGAAAATACTTTAATCCATCATATACCTTTTTAAGATTATTAATTATATGACTGGGACCAGAAGCTTCCAGAAGCACTTGATTATTCTTGGGCTGCATGAACTGTCGGGGTACTAGACTCATATTTTTCAAAGGATTAATTTTAGCGTGTAAGTTGGCCCCACTGCCCCCCTCACAGGCGTGTAAAACGCCAAAGTATAAACGGATTTTCCTATGAGGTCCGTTTGATTGTAAGGATAAAAAATGAGTGAAAATAAAATATTTTATAGGAAAAATATTTTTCTAGAAAATATTTTATTAAGAATTGTAATTAATTGTGTTTGATTGGTATAATTTTCCACCCGATTTTTTTAAAAATTTTGGATCCTTTTGTTCACGCTTGATTTTATTTTACATGTAAAATTTCCACTAAAATATTTTTTTTACAATTGGTTATGAAATTTGTTAACATTGCCAAAAAGTAAAAAAAAAAAAATGCTCGAAAACCATTTTTTAATCAAAGTTTAATGTTCGTTTTGGCTTCGTTTGACATGAAAATTGTTCATTAAAATAATTTTTTTTCTTTTGTATAATTGGTTATGAAATTTGTCACCGTTGCAAAAAAATTAAAAAAAAAACTTGAAAAATGGATTCTCACCAAAACCTCAAGAAAATAAATTCCATCAATTCCCATAAAAGTTGGCACGTGAGGCAACTTCAAGAAAATATTTTTCCAGCAAAATTTGTCCAATCAAACACACCCTAATTTTGTGTGCACAGCACTGTAATAAAAAAACCTTTCATACTTCCCTAAAAAATGTGTGCTATCAAACACACCCTAATTTTGTGTGCACAGCACTGTAATAAGACACGGTTATTTTTCTTGGATTTGCTTCGTCAAATTTGTGCGCTTCAAATTTTGTACATGTTTGATTTGGATTAAATTTCAATTACAATTTATTTTGATTTTAATCACACATTTTATTAAATTCATAATTTTTCAACTATACATTTTATCAACTTTATCAAAATTTACTAAAAGTCTGATTTTAATTTCCACGGTGAAATGTAATTGTTAAAATAAAATGTTTATGTCAAACTAATTAACAAATAAATTAATGAGTTTGATTATATTTAAGTGGCGGTGAGTGATTGGCGGAGGACCCATCAACCCTACCCCTCTCCTACACACGTGTCAACCGCCATTACTGAAATCTCAAAATCACGCGCTTTGCTTTTATATAATTCTAATCGAAACCCCAGATTCCAAATCCCATATACATTTTCGATTCATCAATTCATTCGTATCTCGTTTTCCTCAATTTCGCCTCGTTTAGTTCATTCTTTTCCTGCCCCCCTCTCTCTCTAAAAAAAACTCAAACCAAATCCTGTATCTGATTCTCTCTCTGCATTGTATTTATTGATTTTCAGCTGGGTATGTTCCTTAACTGTTTCTCTCGTTTACATAAATACATTATATTTTCGGAAGATTTTACGTATTGCGTTGGATTATAGGGATTTTTTCCCTTTTTTTTTTTTGCAATTGATATCTCTTGCAATGTTTTTTTTCCTGGTTTTTAGATCGTTGATATTGCATTTTCTCTTTGTTTAGTTTTGAGTGAATTTCATTGCACTAAATATTGCTAATTTTGGGGAAACTTGTCAAAAGTATTGGTTTTCAAAATTTCGGGTATACTAATTTTGTGGAGATTTCTTGTTTTTGCTATTTAGGAACAAAATCGAAATTTCTATGCTGGTAACTCCTCCATTCATTGTTTCTTTTTATTTGTATGCATGCGGTGTCTAATTTAATGTCATAAGCAAAAATGCATCTTTTTAACTACAAAAGAGAAATTGAATAAATTTTAAGTTCTGATAAAAGCCAATCAAATACGAAGATTGCTATCAGAAGGGGAAAAATTGTGAATTTTGTTTTTTTGGCATCATTTGTTATATTAATGAAATCATATCTAATTGCATTTGGTGAGGGAAAATCACTATTGAGATATTTGCTGGTTCTCATCTTTGGGCCCTATTTGTTGTTAATGATTAAAGTGTGTTAGTTGATTTTTATTAATTTTGCTGGTCCAATGGGTATTCTTCGGTTTAATTTAATACTGTATTGTATGTCATGGAAATTATTCCAGACATTGCTATTGGAACTACCGACCTGTGAAAAGTTGAAAGCGCATAGTTATCAGAATTATCTTCTGTGGCTTTTGAAACCATCGAACAAGTACATATCGTTATTGTCAATTTAAAAAGTTTAACCAGAATTTGGTTTTAACGAATAGCATATATAGCACATGTGTTAGTTGAAACATCATTTCAACCCGTCTACCATAATTTTTTTCATTTTGACATTCTGAAGGCTATAACTCTTAAAGCAATCATGGTACACTATATATGTGTAACTTTTACTGTCACAGATATCAATATTTCGCTTTTCATTAGATAAGAAAATTGAGATTCTGGGAATGGATCCAAGGTCTAAATTGAGAACTTCACGGTTTGTAGAAGTAACTCTTTTAAGATGTTGATAATTTATCAAAGCTTGTGATTTTCGGTTTCTACCTTTGTTTCTGAATTTTTATTGTTAATAACATTACAATTAAAAGCAGACAGCATATGCAAGTGTTTGAAATTATTGCAACCTTATCTTGTGAAAGTGGTGAGAGAAACTTAGAGGGGGACAGAGGAAAAGAGTGTTTCAATTTTATGCAAAGTTGATTGATCATCTTGTCCCTATTCTTTTTCTTTCATATCGAATGGGTAGGGACATGATCGGATCCATCTAATTATAATTATTCTCTTTAATTTAACTGTTAGTGAAGCCTTGCAATATTTTATTCAATAGATCCAGTCTTGTTATTGGCATGTCTTGATTGTTTGATTATCTGGAGTGCCATAATCTATATGAGATTTTTGGCTTTATTGTTTTTGTTGTTAAGTTTCGAAGAATATATTGTGTCATTAACTTCTATTGATCTTGAGATACCTACACTAGCAAACCTTTTATTAGCAACAATGCTTAATCTCTTGCTTTCTTATGCAGTTATATGGCGTTTCAACACGACTTTGGTGCCCCTACTATGCATTTTTCAACTGAGGGAGATGTTTCACACAAACAAAATTTCAATTCAGTGACAGCAACAGCTTCAGAAAATGTAAATGGATGCTTTGATTGCAACATTTGTTTAGACTCGGCACATGATCCCGTGGTTACCCTTTGTGGTCATCTCTATTGCTGGCCTTGCATTTACAAGTGGCTTCAGGTTCAGAGCTCGTCATTAGAATCAGACGATAAACCTAAATGTCCAATTTGTAAGGCTTACATCACAACTTCTTCATTGGTTCCCCTCTATGGTCGTGGCACATCATCAGCTGAATCCGATGGCAAGAAATGCCAATTGGATCTCGTCATACCCCACAGGCCAGTGGCGCATGATATGAACGCATTACTCCCTTCAAATCAGCAACTTCATCCCAATCCGTTTCAGCCACAGCAGCCGTCTTTTCATCACACTTTTGATAATTATGCTTCAATGACACCATCTAGCTTCGGGGGAACCACAACCACCAATTTTTTCAATCCAACAATACATATGTTTGGTGAAATGGTTTTCGCTAGAATATTTGGGGGTTCGGAGGCAAGTTTGTTTTCTTATCCAAATTCCTACCCCATTACGGCAAATGGTAGCCCTCGGTTGAGAAGACAAGAAATGCAGGTGGACAAGTCTCTTAACAGGGTGTCCATCTTTCTCTTCTGTTGCTTTATTTTGTGCCTTATCCTATTTTAGGTTTTTTATTAATCGGTGTATAGCTGTACATATGGTGGGACTGCCCTTTCTAGCAGTCTTAGAAAGAGCGGATACTATGTAGCTTTTCTAGATGGTGAAAAATCGAATTCCTTTGGGAAGAGTTTTTTCTTCTGTACATAATACTTTCGTACTATTATGCCCCAGTATAATCAACATTATTTTTTTCATTTTCATTCTTCTACTCATTTTCAACCACACATTTTTCATTAAAATAATATTTTTCATCACATCAATAACTTTTCCTTCTTCTTCAATCACATATTTCTCATCACATCACATAAAAAAAAATACATTCTCTCATTTTAATATGCACCAAACACACACTATCGGAAAAACTTTCATTTGTGCTTTGTCCAAAACTTGAATTTAAGTCTTTCCGGGTAATTAGTTATCCGGGCACCTCGATGGAATGCATGCATGGGCACGAAAGTGCTTTGCATATTGAACGACAGCCCCTAATTAAACCATACGCAGCTAGATTTGCTCACAAATGCCAATTCCGGTGGGGGCCATCAACGAGTGAGACCCAACGAGGGTAAGAGAATTAAGCTGGAAAGAGAGCGAAATAGAGCATCGTGTTGATCAATTGGCCTAGGCATAAGAAGCATGCTACAACATAGTGCTTGCCTCCCTGACTAGAAAGATAAGACATCAATCTCTTTTTACCTCGATATTGCGTAACAAGTAAAATGAATTTTGCCGTGCTAATCGTATAATAGTGATTGAGAAAATCGAGAATCCCCTTCTACAGTCATTTCAATCCATATTACAAGAGAACAATTTTGCTATTTGTACATGTCCACATGGCCATGTATACATTCAGAGAGACATCTGTCCCCGTACAAGAGATTATGTGCACCAAAACGACAATCATATCTCAGATGACTCAAATTAGGCATGACAAGGCGGTTATATTGCAAGAACTGTTTATTATTAAAGTAGTTGGAATAGATATTGTATTGATTGGTTGGAGTCCGGACACCTCAAATGCCGATTTGAATTCATCATTCTCATGTAACACGTGACCAACACGGTTCATCACCCAGCATATGACTCAAAATTAGTGTTCGAAGAAGTACATTACTCACATATGCAGCAAAATTTATATATTTTTACTAACTGCTTAGTTCTGCTTTCATTTTGCAAAAATGATTTGTGTTACAAGCGATTATGCAACCCTTTTACCACGTCATTACAAATTCGAAATAACAAATTCTTTCATAATTTTGCAACAGATTGATTTCCAAGTATAACACCGGATTGCCGAACTCGGTAAATACCCTCAAATGTTTCAATCCTCAGGCCAGTCAAATTCGAAAATTTAAGATTTTTTAGCAAAACTTAGTTTCTCCGGATTAATCTCATCAACCCGGATGGAAATTATCTTGCCACTCTCATTCTCAGTGAACGGTATAGACTCCCGGTTCAGAAGCTTGATAATCTGCAGCAGAAACATCAGGACATTATTTCCAATTATTAGTAAAAAGCCTCAAATATCTGCGCATGACCATGGTACTGCATCTGGGATCTTTTTCTTCCCAACCAAAAACAAATGAAGTATGCATTACCATTTCGCCAGAGAGAAATGTAATTGATGTACAAAAGTTGCAGAGTTTAACCCCACATACTAGACTATTCGAAGAACACCAGCAACAAAACTAGAAGGAAAAATAGTATTGTAAGACTTTCTTTTCCATATTTCATGACCTTCTTTTGAGCTTTACCTACAGTGCATAATGTTTTTTTTTCTCTTTTTATGGGGTGGGAGTTGTGGGTAATCTATCATCAGAATTATCTGGTTCAGTTCGATGAAAAATTATTAGGAAATCCATTGGATAACATCTTATGAGCTTTTCGATATTCAGCAAAAATAGAAACTGCACACGTAGTTTTGAACTGGCATTATAAATTGTTGTGAGCTTCTATGGCATGTTTGGTAGAAGAAAAATAAACAGAAAAATCAAGTTTTTCATGATCCACAGTCCAATCCAGCACTGCGTATTAAACTATTCACTTATTTTATATTTCTTAGTGTTAATCTAGTTTCATCCTTAATCAATACGAACATGAATAATAGAAACACAAACTTCAATTATCAAGCAATGTAAGGAATACCCATACCATTCGCTTCCGAAGCCCTTCTTTGGCATCTTTTTCATTGGTCCCAACTATAACCTTGAGATGCTGAACAGCTGATGAAAAAAGAACAGTTCAGAACCATGTCTATAAGTCAAACCTAGTTATGAGAAAAGTGAAAGGATGATAACATACATGGAAGACCCGAAAAAATAGGCAATTGAAGTCTCAGCATGTGAACAGCTTCCTTTGGCTCTACTAAATGCACATTAAGAGAAAATTCTTCTTCTGTGCTACTGCAGAAAGTGTGAGCTCTTAGGTCATTTCATAGGCAATGGATGAATGATGGGAAAAAGTCAAAAGGCACAGAACTTTGTCCTTACCTGTCCTCAAGAAGTTTTTGTGCAGATATTTCGTCTGCTTCTTGGGCCTTCCTCATAAAAAAGTGTCCCTACAACCCCACCACCAGCATGGAAAAGAAAAGAAACAACAATGTAAGAGAGAAGAAGAAATAAAAAGTACACATGATCATATAATTCAATCTAACAAAGAAAGCTCAATACTATATTTTTTCTTTGTCAAGGAGAAGCGAAAGGCCTGAAAGGTGAAAGCATGCTTGAAATCCCAAAATCTAACCATATGCTACGTCGATATAAGACTAGACAATGAACTTCAAGAAAAAAAAATTGGTATAGTATAAAAATCACATTATAAAAAAAAGTACGGTACACTGTTGGATCATTTTTTTCAAATCTAAAGCTTTAGTGGCTAGTGCAAGTTTGAAGGAAACATTTAGTATACCTCTTGCAGAAACTTTTGTGCTTTCTCATGATCCTTTTCAGTGAATGCATCAACAGCCTGTCCAGAAACCATGACTATTAAGTTTCAATCGAGAATTCTGACAGTTACATCTGATAATGTTTTCAGATCTCAATGCAGAACAGAAAGAGTCGGACAGGGGTTTTGTGGAGAGTTGGAGGTGGTGAGGTGCGGGCACGGGAGCTCAACGACTTACAGCTTTGTAGTATTCTTTCATTGCAACCCAATACTCCTTCACAGCCTCGCGCAAGTCCTCGTAGCTATTCTCACCATTTTCATCACCTAAGAACAACCATTTATACCGCTCACAGAGAGCATTGAAGTAAAAGATAAGAAACCAAGCAACCAAATAACCCTTTTCAGTAAATACAAATGTATAATTCCTGTGTAATGAACAACGAAATAGAATAGAAATGCTCTATTTAATAATTCCAGCATTAAAGGCCTGAAAGTAGTCACCAAGCATTATGGCCAAGGGTAAAATTTGGTGCACTGAACTGTATATCTTTTGGAATAAGCCTGAGCATTGAAATATCAAAAATTCCTTGTTTGAAAGAAACATGTACAAATTATTCAAATAGCAATTTCTAATAACAAAGCATGAAAACTTGTGCACTGTATTCAAGGAGAAAGATGCTCTAAGGAACTGTCCTCTAGAATATGAAAACAATGGCAAGAGGAACATCTTATCATTGTCTTCACTTAAAAAAAATGAGAAGATTGTACAAGGATATCTGGGAAAAGAAAATAAGATCTTAAGTACAAGCAGCATTATGGAAAACGGAGCATATAACATTGGTATAAATGTCAAAAAATATCTAGATCAAAGTTTTAATTTCTTTGAAGTTCATAACTCCAGAGGCCATAATCTCAGTCAAGTTCAAATTGAAGAAAAAGAAAATAGTACAGAGAAAAATTAGAACTTGCTGACCAAATGAACCAGAAAACACTCATGAATACATCCTTCTTGCATAACAAATGAACTTGCACGAAGTTAAACAGTACAGACATTTTATCAAATTCCAAGACAGAAAAGCCAAGTAATGAGCAAATTCTGACCAAATCCTCTACCATCTGCAACACCTAAGATTATACTGGAATTGGAGAAAATAAAAAGCCATAACCATGTTATAAAGAGGCAAAGTACTCACTCCTTTTACTAACTTGTCGTCTTGTAATAAAGTTAATGTTTTCTAAACTTGTCTCTTCTGGCGGTTTCACCACAAATCGGCCATAAGTTGTCCTTCGCTTGTCTCCTCTAATCGGCTGAATTCCCTCTGGCTTCTCTTCAATTCTTTCCGGTGCATTAAATAGGGCCTTTAGAACTTCATTTTGGAGATCACGCTTTTCCTTCTCTCTTCTAGGTAATCGTAATTCACTTCCAGTTGTAATAATAGCATTCGACATGCACAGTGTAAAAGCAAAATTAAAACATCATTAGCTTTTTTAGACTAAAATAGTTTCTAGATTCATTTTATGTTTGGCTTATAAACTAAACTGTTTATATAAACTCAAGCCATTTTTTATCCACGCACTTTGAGCAATTCACAAGTACTAGGCACATATCCACCGCTCAATTCAATTTCTTTATAATTTAAACCGTTTATAAAAACTTCCCCAGCATGCACTAAGATTTTTGAGGAAGAGAAGAGTTCCTCCTGCTCTAATACTGAAACACTTGCAGTTTATAAAAGTTCCCAAATGAATAAATTATACCTTTCACAGGAGTCAAGGTGTGGTGGTTGTCCTTCACACAGAATATCTTCTAGCTCCAGATTGTTCCCCATATGCTATTTAATGAGATGAGTCGACAGACAAACAGAACAGGTTATAAAAGAGATTCAGTATATGTTAATGAATTTTGCAACTGGAGAGTGTAAATAGTTTGTACTTTATACTGCAACTTTACATCAATTAGAGTTACATTTCCAATCCCTTAAAGACCATTCTAAATCAAGATTAGAGTTTTTATCAATTAAGAATAGCATAATTTTATTTAATGAATCTGTTACGATCCTGCGTGGTGGGGAATTAGTACAACCGTTTTATTATTTATCTTCTTCAAAAGCATAAATTGAAAAGTTCACGACTCCATCACAAATGGAGCCATCTTGAGCTTCTATCTGTGCGAAGATCTTTTGTAAAGCACACAATGGATGGAGAAACTTTCCAAGTAGGTTTTTTAGGAATCAAGCTTACCTTATGAGCATCAATGCCAATAACATCATCTTTCTTTGCTAATGTTGAAGCTGAGAGGTCCAGAAGCTTATCCATGCTCTGCATATTTACAAAAGAGAAAGAACAAAGAGAAGTTGTAAACTTAGAAAATAAAATGCATACAGGAGTGCACTAAAACGCTAAGGGATATTTCTGCAAATAATTCCTTCTAAGAAAGACTGCTAGCAGAACGCTGGTACAAACTCTTTGGTATTTTATGTAAGTTGCTACATCTAGAGTTAAATCCACAACTTTGTGAATGTGATGCCAATACCAAACCAAAATAACAATATGTGGATAAACTAAGAGCACATGTAGATGGGAAGTTAATGATAGATCAGTGCAGTACAATTGAGTACCTTAACCTGAAAAATTTCATAAATTTTAAACTTCATCTGTTATTCAGAACAGAAGACATCTTTCAAGAATGGAAAAATTTAGGAGCTGATAATAGCAAATCAATATAGACTTACCATTTGCATGTCATATCCACACTGGCCTGCAAATGGAAGATATTGATTGATTAGACATAATAATAACAAGAAATATAAGTTTATAATCTTTTGTCTCAGAAAAATAATTTCTTTCACATTGAGTGGCTATGTCTGTTGCTAAACACAAAAATATGCTGCTTAGTGAAGTCTAGTTTCATTGCATGAATATGCGAAGTACATACAAAATATCTTAACGGTCTTAGTGCTTTCAGAGTTCTCTGAATTCTAATAATATCGTGAAACGAAGAAATCTACATACTTAAACTATCAGCAGGATTAATGTGTTATAGTATTCACAGTTCATTTTTCAATTACAAATATATAGAACCTTTTAGCTATAACTGCAAAGCTGGTGAGAGTATTAAGCTACGAGTTTTTACCAACAACATCTTGAATTAGGTCCATTTCAAGCTGAAAGCCATCTCCAAGCATTTTGAAAAGAAATTGTTCGATGTCGTGATGCAGGGTTTCATTCCTTGCTGTAGAATCCGATTCCAAATTCTCATCCCAAATCTCAGAGACTGGAAAATCTGTTGAATTCAATTTCAGTGGTTTGGTCTTCTTGCATGTTTCATTAGGTAGAGACCTATGTCTAGAATATTCTCTCCCAATCACACATGACACAGTTCCCATTGATGCTGAACACTTTTTGGCCTTGGAGTTGGAAACACAAACATTCTCCAGGATATTATCCATTTGATATTCAGAAGACACACTTGATTTGCTTTCCAAATCATCTGGTGAAACTGACATAGATGTGCCAGAGGTGCTTCCCTGCATCTTATGGAGTAGTTCACCAGTAATTACGAGATTGCGATCTGCTTGACAGTAGGCCGAAGCAATATCGTCAAGAGAAACCACAGATCCAAAAGCATCAAGTAATTGCTTGAGATTCTTTTGGTCCTCGTTGGTGTAAGAAAATGTCGAAGGCAGTGTCTCCATTTTCATCCTTCAGCGGAAAAAGAAGCAAGCATTTCAATAAAGACTTGAAAAACAAATGACAAATCTGAAGTTCACTTGAGCATGCTGCACACCCTTCTTTAACGTAATGTTTACATGTTAGTTTAAATATGTAAATTGAAGAAAATTCACATTATTGTTTTTTATTTTAAATAAAACATAGAAAATTCTGCTCCTGCGCACAAGAAATGCCAGCATTACAGAGACAGATGGAAAACATGCATCCCACCTTGAAGGAAGCTAGGTCTAATTGGCTTAGACGAGCCAAAAACCATGTAAATACAGAATCAGACGCTCAAATGGACAAATGCTAGGTAGTTTTGATAAATCACGACTTTTTCATTTTGATAGAAGTATTATCAACCTGTACTTTGTCTTGAACTTGTAAACCAGTCTAAGATAAGAACAAAAGCCTCGTAAAAATCACTTTAACAACTTAATTAAATTTACTTTTTTTCTCAATCCATGCAAACATAGTGAATTTAATAGGATAGTTAACCTAATTCACTAAAGCATCATTTGCAATTTCAAGTATTTAAACAAAGTAATATATTACCTAGAAAATATTCTTTTGGAGGGAGAAATTATGGCAAAATACGTCTAATTAATTCTTTAATGTGCTTGTTCCATTTCAATATATTACCTTGTTTGATCACATCATTGAGTGCAGAATACATTTTAAATAGTGATTTAATGGAAAATATGTGGTTAAAAAATAAGAAAAAGTTTTGGATTTTGGTATAATATTATTTCATTGAAGAATGTGTGATTGAAAATGAGTTTTGAAAAAAATGAATTTTTGTAAGGATGTGGATCAAACGGGGGGTGCAAGTACATTAAAATTATGAAGTCAAAGTAAAACTTTGATTTTAAAAACGTATTAAGTTGGAGCCCAGTGTTCTAAAAAGCTCACCTAAGCACCTCCTATGCTCGAAGCTCGGACAAAATGCCTTGCTTCGCACCTAAACGCTTTTATTTTTCCAATTCCTAAACAGCTGAGTTTTTTCCTACCACTCCTTCATCTTCTCTAGACACACTTCATTAATTTTTTATTATTTTCCTTTTTTAAAAAGTCTTTCATTTGACTTTAGCTAATTTATCCACCATAATCGTTACTCATTTATCCACCACTGTTTTCATTGTAATTTCAATAACTTACAATGAAACCTAAACAAGCACATTATTGTAAATAAATATATGTTCTCAATGCTAAAGTCACATTGTTGAATGACAAAGTAGAAAAAACAAGCCGGTAGAAACTATCTCTGCATTCGAATGACATAAATATAAAACCTACACTCTAGAATATAGGCTTCCATGGATCTAATTTGAATAGTAAACAATTAAATTGTCGAAGTCATCGAGGTTATACTTGTTTAATAAAAATTCACGTTTCAGGCATTTTGAACACATATAAACATTGCAAATAATTAATTATAAGCAGAAAGAAGCAATAAATGTTAATTAAAAAAAACTCATTGAGTGTAGAGATTGATATTTGATCAATATCTTCAAAATTAAATATTTTTATTTTGCAAAGCTCCAAACTTTCAACAAAAAAATCAGTTTGCATTACCAACAAAAACCACGCCACTACTTGAATGTGTAAAATCGTACAAACTAGATACAAAATTCAAGGAATGAAATTCAACAATCAAATAAAGAGATCATTTAACAAATTTACCAAGATTTTAATTCATCGCAGTAATGAATTTCAGAATGAAAACGAAAATCTATTAAATCATTATAAATAGATTTCAGCCAACGCAAATTGAAGAAAACAATAGAGATATTTAGAGCCCGTTTGGAACTGATTAAAATCCAATTTAAATTGAAAATATAGCCGTTATTAGGTCCCACTCGTCTAATAAAAGTCAACAATAACGGCTAGTTTTTCAATTTTAATCCGATTTTAATCTCTACCAAACGGGCCCTTAGATGAAGTGGAAGCATTTGATGATTCAATAAAAGTTGTGACAGGTGTTATCCAATTTAAATTGAAAATATAGCCGTTATTAGGTCCCACTCGTCTAATAAAAGTCAACAATGACGGCTAATTTTTCAATTTTAATCCGATTTTAATCTCTACCAAACGGGCCTTAAAGAAATTTCTTTTTGAAAATATGAGAGAGAAAATCAGGACAATTTCTTTTCGACTGATTCTCTCTCTCGCTCTCTCTTTGGTTTACAGTATAAAGTGTAATGTTTTTTGGAGAAGGAAATGAGAGAATGGTGAGATGATAAAAGAGGAAATGGTGCATCAATTTTAATGCGGACTAATTGGAAATTGGTGGGCTTAGTCACGCGATAGTCAGGTGCATGAGAAAACTTATTTTAAGTGATTAGAAGTTCAAAATTGATTAGTAATTTTGAGGTTTTTTCCCCATTTGAGATTCTGAGGCGTCAGTTGTTTCTGACTCATTCTTACTGAAAGAAGAATATTAGTATTTCACAAGTCCAACGTATGAAGAAAAAAAGAGTGACATATTACACAAGGACGTGAAATTAAGCACTGGATGTCAAACTAACAGCAAACAGCACCAATGGCGGTCATACAATGAGCACGGCGTTGATGAGTGGAACTATTTTTCAAAAATTCTATTGGAAAACAATAATAATGCCAAGAATTATTTCAATGGTCCTACACATTAAAACTATAAAATAGAGGGGGGAATAATGGCAAAATACATCTAATCAAATCTTCAATAATTTTACATAAATATATGCACAATGCTAAAGACACATTGTAGAATGATAAAGTAGAACAAACAAGCCAGTTTAATAATGGCATTTGAATGTTACAAATCAGAAACCTAGATTTCAAAATATATGCTACCAATGGATCCTAACCGTATAGTATACAATTAAATCTTTGAAGGCATCAATGTTATAGATCTATTCATACTTCAGGCATTTCGAAGAACACAGATAGCATTGCAAATAATTAATTATAAACAGAAAAGAGGCAGACTTCACCATTAATTTTCCAAAATTAAGTAGTTTTCACAAGTGTATATGTACATTCGTTGCCTATAGCTCTTTTGTTCCCTTTTTTTTTTTTTTTTTTTTTTTTTTTACCTAGAACCCCAATTACTAATTAAGAAATCTCTATCATCAAGATAAAATAGTAAATTCTCTCACAAAATTAGGCAAATAAAAAAAAAAAACTGAATTTCCTTTCGATTTTAATTTTTAAACATTAAAAATAACACATTGAACATAGAGATTGATATTCGATAAATATCTTCAAAATTAAATATATTTTTTTCGTAAAGCTCTAACATTTCAACCAAAAACAATCAACTTACATTACCAACAAAGTTACGCCACGACATTCAAGTTTTAAATCATACGAAATTGGATACAAAGCTCAAGAAATGCAATTCAACAATCAACGGTTGCTAAATTTAAAGAAAAATATTACTTGAAAGATTGAGAGAGAAAACCGGATGCTTCTTTTCCAGTGATTCTATTTTTCTCTCTAGTTTAGAGTGTACTGCTTCTTGAAGAAGGAATTGAGAGGAGTGAGAGAATACAAGTGGAATGGGTTAATTTCATGAAATTATGTCAAATTTCACTTAAATTTAAAACTTGCATTAACCATCACTAAAATATCATATGCTTTCACAAACAGTTACTAAAGAATCCTTATGATTTTAATTCAAACTTAAAGAAATAAAATACGTGAACATATAACCTTGAGGACCTCAAGTACAAAAATCATCAAAAATCCTCCCAAACCATTTTCAACCATCATTTTGGGACGAAATTCCACCACTTTTCGACCACCAAAACCACCAGTCCAACACACCACCTTGAAGCCCTCTACCTAACCCACCCAAGAATAACCTCTAACTCCGACGAATTTGGCCGTAACTCCCAGGAGTTAGGGGCTATTCTTGGATGGATTTTGTAGATGACAGCGAGAGTTTCAAAGTGTTGTGTTAGTGTCGAAAAGTGATGGAATTTCATCTCAAAGTGGTTGCTGACAGTTTTGTGCTGTGCGAGCTACTCACTTTGAAAAATTATACCAATCAAAAACTTTACTGAGACGATTTTATATGTTCACATTTTAGGACATTTTATTTAAATCATGATATGAGTCATTCAAAATGTGCTACTTTTGCGTCTGAGATAGTAAGACCATCTCCAACGCTGCACCAAACTAAAATTCAACTCCAACTAT
>CAIGRO010061274.1:0-10002 GCA_903798355.1 Fraxinus baroniana
TTACGGGTTTGGGCGATGATGCTTCCTTGTTTCTGGGCCTCCGTTAGGCTTTGATGTTGGACTTCAGTATTGGGCTGTGCTCGTTGGACCTTTAAACTTGGGCTGCATCAGTATTGGGCTGTGCTCGTTGGGCCTTTAAACTTGGACTGCATTTTTAGTGTGTTAACAGTACCCGAAGTAGATAACACGCGCCTCCAATGATAATTCAAGAGGAACTCTAAGTATTATATATAAGAACACAAAAGAAATTGATAGAAGAATAAGAAGAAGAAAAAAAAAACTTGAATCACATAGAATGCTGTTCTAAAAGCTTTATTTGCGCCATCTTGATTATAAGAATGCTAAAGGACCAACATACAAATAAATTTAACGGATTTCAAGTCTAGAAATCGGGTTGCAATTAGAACTATAGAAACCCCGAAAAAAAGAGGAACAAAGAAGAGTATGAAAATAATTCTAAGTATAATTTGAGAGAATTTTGGGATGATAATTTCAAAGTATAAAATGAGAATTAGTATATTAAATCCATGAATTCTATTCATATTTATAAAATTACTTCATACACTTTTGTATGGGTGCCAACTTTTCACAAAAGTTGAGAAAATTGGATGAAAAGGTGCCAAAACAAAATTTAAAAAATTCTGTTAAAGGCCCAAAAATTGCTCTATGAGGTCGCATAGAGTAGCCAAGTCACGGACTTCAAGTCCCTGACGAGGGCCATGTGACCGCATGGCCAAACGGCCTATGCGGTCGCATAGGCAAGTTAGTTTGCCCATTTGCCCACTTTTCCGATTTTTCCATTTTTCTTTGTTTTAATCTTCTTTTCAAACCAATTTTGATTCATTCCTATATATCAATATTTGAACAACACAATTTATATAACAGTTAGACCCTTGTGGGCTTGCTGCATCAACTGTTTCATTGACGTTCATCAACTGACGTGTTTTCCAACTATGACTGTATCAATCCCAGTATAGTGTAAAACATAAATGTAAGGATTCTGAATTATGGATCTATCCTAAGTTCACATCTCCACACAGATGCTTTGTTAACCAAAAAATGCCAATGCAGTTCTTATTACAATTAGTTAATCTTATCATATGCTTGTCTAAGGCCAAGTTAAATCTTTTATCAACTTCTTATGCATAATGCAGTTGACGGAGTCGAGGTATCAACCAGGACTAATGGAAGGAAATGAAGAACTCGAATTCTCCAAACAATTTGAATTTTAGTTACCCCCTTGAAAGAGAGATGTCCTACACCATTAAACAATGTGGTCCGACTTGCTCAATTGTCCTCATAACATGTTCTTAGGAGTTTTTTCAAATTGTCAATATAATGGAATGATACGATTAGACTCGTTGAAGCGGTAAGCGACGATGACGAGTGGTTGTGCAAGCGACGTCGTGTGGTGGTTGCAGCGACGAAAATAGTGGATTGATTTAGTGGGGTTGATCAGAAGTAGTCCTTTTATTTTGTTTTTTAATTTGATTCTTTAGATTATTTTATATTAAAATTGTAAAGTTATCATTTTTTCCTTTTCATATTTGTAACATTTCAATTTTTCTGGTAACTAATGGTCAAATTGATAGAATCCATCCATTGTCCTTTTCCTACAACGAAATGAAATGTTTGCAACTATGGGTGACACAAATGAAAGATTTTTGTATTAGTGGTTTGGGACTGTAGCTGCAATCCTACTTAAATTAAAGTGGAACATTAGATTTACACCTTCACATATTTAATTGTCTAGATTGCACTCTATCAAAATTCAAAAGGTAACTTTTCATTGTATACATTTTTGAATAGTCACACTCAATCCGAAAGTATCATGACTTTTTGACAATACTTCATTTGAGTTTAAAAAGTCGCAACTAATCATCATATCCTTTGGAGATTTTTTCAATTCACAACTTTAATTTACGTAGGATTGATGAAGATTTTTATTTTCAAAAAACTACAAGAGTTTTCAAAACTTCAAGATTGATGAATAATCTGAGAAATGTTTACCATTAAGGGAGGAAGATTATAATATCAAGACAGCGAAAAGTTTACTAAAGCAACAAAGCTTTGATCTAAAGAAGGAATTCCCAGGAAAAATTATGCTCACAACAAAGTCATAAAGCAATCATTTTTTGGTTAATATAGAGGAACAGGTGAATAGCGTAATGGTGGCTTTGATGAAACAGACTTGTCGCTAAGTCTGTCTCACGGGAACGAACAAATAAGCTTCCTCTCAATATATGATTCCTCATGGCCTTCTGAGCCCCTTGGAACTTTCAATTACTGTATATCTACCTTATAGCAGAACAAATATGAACTTGTGATATTACTAGGATAACTAACACTTAATATTTGTAACCAGAAGACAGAATATCAGATCAATTCTCCCCAATTAATGAGGAGGAGGATCCTGATCCATGCTGCCAAAAAGAAATTGGTTCATTTCCCATTTTGCTCGAGGTTAATTTTTTTTCCTTTCTTGAGTTAGTTCACAAAGATAACTTACAGATCATATGAAATTTTCTACTGTGCCAAATTAAATATTTGAGGGTTGTTTAGTGAAGTTAAGTTTATGTATTGGATAACAATAAAGATGTATATTGTGTACCAAAAATATCCACATTATACTAAAACTTTCCTTCTTTTATTGCAGTGTAACGATACTAATTACAATGTAAGATTGAACCGGAAGAAAAACTATGGAGTCGAAAGAAGCATAGTGGTTCAGTGTGCCCTGGGGAAGTTCTTGCTCTCGGACCTTCTGGGTGTGGAAAAACTACTCTGTTGAATCTTCTGAGTGGAAGAGTGAAAAACAATGGTGGCACCATAACTTATAATGATCAACTATGCACGAAGTCATTGAAGCAAAGGTAAGCTAATTATTTTCACTAAATGAGGAACCCAGACATACATGACTTTTGATCATGAAATGATTAATTTGTGGATGATAAATTGATAATCAGGATTGGATTTGTCCTACAAGATGATATTGTGTTTCATCACCTTACTGTTAAAGAGACTTTAACTTATGCGGCTTTGCTTCGGCTTCCTAGCACTGGGCAGCAGAAAAAGGAGAGAGCCACGAATATCATCATTGAGCTTGGACTTGAAAGGGTACGTTGTTGATTATTATATGACAAAGATAAATTTCCCACTGAACCAAGATTACCCAATTACCACATTGTGTTAGCTATTAAAACCAAATCCTAATTACAAGAGCAGTACAAATATAAAGATATACAAAAACAAGTAAAACTCACACAGATGTATTAGACTCACCATCAGTGTTAGAGCTATGTCAACTCGCTACTGCAGTCTTTTTCTCCACAATAAAGAAGAAGCATATAAAGTTTTCTGGCACCTATATTCCCCATCAACCCCCAAAAAAAAAAAAAAAAAACCTTTATAATGTTGGAAGGCAGAGGTCTAAAGGAGGAGAACCGTCAAATGTCCAACCCAAGTATGTATAAGCTATGACCGCGTCCGAATTAACCAGGTCGACGAACCAGGGGGGAAGGCCGCAACTACTCAGGATTAGTCGGGCAAAATTTGGACACCTGAGTCATAAAAAATAAAAACCTTTATAATAGGAATATTAGGCGACCTAGTTCATGTATGTAGACCCACGGTCGATATAGAATGATTCCAACATTGTGATGTAATTTCAGGTGCCAAGATACAATGATTGGCGGTGCATTTGTGAGAGGAATTTCTGGAGGCGAGAGAAAGTAAGCATTGGCAATGAAATTCTTCCAATCCTTCACTTCTTCTCTTAGATAAACCAACATCTGGTCTTGATTCAACAACAGCCCTCCATATAATTCAGATGCTCCATAACATTGCTCAGGTATACTAATTGTCTGAACCTGTTCTATTTAACATAAATGGAAAGTTCTGCGGATGAACTTGTTAAATATATGGAAATATGTTCAAAATAATCTTGGTGACATTTTCTTGATTCTCTGATATCATTTCTCTTATAGTTTGATAATGTAGTGTAGCACATTTCCCTTCATATTTATTCGGTTATTCATAAACCTATACATTATCCTTTTCATAATTCATTGGAATGTAACTTTAAAGTTTAATCCTCTGCTCTAGGCTGGGAAGACATTGTTGAATATAATACATTAGCCAGCAAGTAGATTATTTAGCAGGTTTGACAAGTTAATTCTCTGAGTGAAGGATGCTCGTTGTACTTCAGAAAAGCCTCAGAAGCAATAGTATATTTCTCTTCCATTGGCTGTACTCCCCTTATTGCCATGAATGCGGCCGAGTTTCCCATTGATCTTGCCAATGGAAATATAAAGGACAAGTCTATTCCTTTAGAGCTGGAGGATAAGCTCTTAACTGATGTAACACATTTCGAATCTAAAGATGGAAGGTCTTCCCCTGGTGATGTTCACGAGGTCATTACAAGATCACTTTCTCTTTTCTTGTGTTTCTCTCTACTGTTCTGAATCAATCTGTCTACACATGTCAGCATTTTCGGCTAAGCTAAAAAGTTACTTATAATTTTAAACATACAAGATTTTTTTGGAAACTAATATCTTTAATTACAGTATCGGGCAGGAGTTTATAGATTAAAACTTCTAATATGAAGAAAAAGGGACTCCATAAATCCATTGTTCGTAAGGGCAAGTTTGAGAGGTTGACTTTGTGTTATTCGAGGGAACGGAGAGCAACTTGGTGTGAACAAGTCTGTATTCTTTTCAAAAGAGGTTTAAGGTGCCATCACTACTTGAGCAGTCTTCACATTATTCAAGTTATATCGACTGCGATAATTGTAAGATTGCTTTAGTGGCATTCAGATACTTCATCCCAGAGAAGAGTTCAAGATCAGGCAAGTACCAATAAATTGCATTGGAGACATTTCAATAAGATTGAGTCATGTTGAACATCCTTGTCTAAAAGCTCAAGGTTAAACAGGGGACACAAGCATAAAAAGTAGTTCACTTATGAGTAAATTAGTCAGTTTTAAAAAACAATCAAAGTTGAAAATAAGTTACTTATTTTGATGGTAAAAGAAGAGTAACTTCCGATTAAGTAACTTTTTCAGCAAAAAAGTAAGATAACATATCCTAACGTGTTTGGAAATAAAAGTGACTTTTACTTTTTATAAAGCTCTTAGTAGAACATGGTCTTAGTTTTCAACATGCTCACTCACAAGCATGCATAGTTCATCTCTTCATCGAAGGATGCAACATGCACATTTTTCATAAATAATGGTGCAAAACTTGAGCTTAGTTGCTTTTGCGTGCTTTGATATTATGTTGAACCACCTTAAAAACTTAAGCTATTTGAGAAGGGACATACTTATTTAATTTCTTTTAGTCTTTAAAAACAACCATATATGTTGTCCTAAAATTTGTTGAATTTTCATATGTGAAAATTGCAGGCAGGTCTATTGTTCTTTATTTCAGTATTTCAGGCTTTCTTTCCTCTATTTACAGCCGTCAACACATTCCCACAAGAAAGGGCAATGCTAGCTAAGGAGAGATTAGTGGATATGTATAAACTCAGCGCTTATTTAGTAGCAAGAAACACCAGTGATCTTCCTTTGGATCTCATTTTGCCTATCGTATTCTTGGTTGTGGACTATTTTATGGGGAATTTGAAGATGACTTTCACTGCCTTTTTGTTAACGTCGCTCAATATTTTTCTCAATATAATTGCTGCTCAGGTAATTTTTATTTTTATCAATCATCTGTTATCTTTAGTTCATGTTGCTACATTGCACGGGATAGGACTAAATATGACGCCGGACAGAATAATGATTATTTTGCAAGCAGGTTTCAATGGACAATTAATAAGGAAGAAACGAGAAAAATCAAGAAACGAGAACAATTCTTTATTAATCAAGCAATGAATCCTAAAATAACTCACAAGTCGGGTTAAATAGCTAGAAAAATAGAAAATATCGGAATTTTACCAAAAATAGTAAAATCTCAATATTCATATCAAAAGGAAATACAAAATAAAAGAAATAATATCCCGAAAATTCGGGTTCGTAATCTATGTTAAAAAGGTAATCGAGATATTACCAAAAAAGGCAAAAAAATAACTAAAATTGAGGATTCGGAAGGAAAAAAACTGAATTTGGCCTCAAAATCGATGTACAACGAGCAAAGTTGGGTAACCACAACGTGCCGCTGAAAAGAGCTTTCCGAATTGGGGTCATGGGCCTGATTCTAAAAACCGTAGCCAAAGTTATGACCAAAATACCAAAATGTGTCCAAAAAGGCTCCCAATTAAGAAAGATTATCGATTACTTGCCATTTTTACGTTGATCCACCAACTCATGGTATTTCAACGCCATCAACCTCTGACTCGGATGCTGCTGCATCAAAATAGCATGATCAATAAGATTTTTGTTTATTTTAATGCTGTCTAGTGCAATCCAGTCTTCCCTATAGAGCACAACATTAACATCACTATGAACTTTTCAGGTTTTAGACTGGCCATAGGAGCAGCATTCATGGACGTGAAAAAAAGCAGCGAGTGGCTTCGGTTACTGTTATGGCATTTATGTTGTCTGGTGGTTTCTTTATTCAGTTATATATGATGGTCTAATTTGATAATATAGGATTACATTTATATGGAGCCTCCTGTAAATTTCTTCAATGCTAATTGAATTTTTTTTTTAAAAATTCATTTTTCACTAATCAAAGCGAAAAAGCACAATTACAAAACTTTGGTTTAAAATGCAGATTTTTACCCGTGGCTGCAGCTGCCTTAATAGTCAGGAGCTCCCAAGTAAAGGGACCTTATTGTGGATCGGGAGACGGGAAAGGGGGATACGGGAGGCGGTATACATAATTGAATTATTTCGAAAAAGAGGCAGATTTCTCAAAATTTTAAAATCTGTCACCAGTCTAAAAGTGTGAGAATCTCTATATGCTGCCGACAAATTTCCTCATGTCTATGGAAACTATTAACATAAAAAATCCGCGAACGCTCTAAATGTGCAAGAATCTCTATATGCTGGTGCTTTGTGACTTCACCCGGGAGATATAACTTAGTTACTAAATTATAGCTATAAATGTATCTGCTCAAATCAATTTTTGTATATGCATATGGTGCAGAGGGTACCAGCATTCTTGTCGTGGATTCGGTACACCTCCTTGAACTATCATACATACAGGTTGCTCATGCATATTCAGTAAATTTGCAATGAAGGGGCATCTCCATCTGGACCAGTTATATGTGACTCTCCATTCATTAGGGGGCAAAGGCTTAACCGGGGTGGAACCGAAGTTGGAGCAATGTTTATGATGATTATTGGGTACCAGATTCTTACCTATATATTCCTACAAAGAATGAAATTAAGGAAAATAAAATAAAAATCTGTCATTAGTTATTTCAAAATTTTCATCTGGATGTGACTGATTTTCATCTTCACTTCATTTATTCTTCCTCAACAAGATAATGTGTGTTTTCATCTTATGCTTTTCATTAAACATAAATGGGTTTATTTTGTAAACCATTTCTTTTTCTAATTTTCTGTAATAAATGAATCTGATTCATTAGGTTCTTTTTTCCTCTCTCTCTCTCTCTCTATCTTCAAATTCTGGAGTTCTTTGTCAGATACATTCACAAATGCTAACAAAACAGACAGCTGAATGTATCAGAGCTGCCTGCAAAACACAAATATACAAGGCTTCATTTGCAAATGCAACACGAAAAAGGAAATAAATACATCAGGTTTTGCTTAATCAGTCATCTCTGTGACTTTATAATTGTATCCTCCACGCCCTCTTGTAGTGTATTCACTCTCGCTATTGTATCCTCCACGTCCATTTGTCTCCATTTCTAGTTGTATTGTATCCACTCAAAAAGCCTTCCATTGTATCCTCCACGTCCATTTGTGTTGTATTCATTCTCGCAATTGTATCCACTACGTCCATTTGTATTCTATCCACTCTCAAGAAGCGTTCTTCCTTCGACAATATAATGGAAGAAAATTACTTGGTATTTTAATTTTCTTTCATCATGGCCATAAGAACATCAAGAGAAGATTAAGATTCTCATGCTCCAGCTTCTTTTTCATTTCGTTCAAAAAATCTAATCTTCAATGATAGAGTTATAGATTCAAAGATTTGAGATTATTAGTTGAATATTTTGTATAAAAATTTAAGCTCCCAAAAGGCGAACACGTTAATTTATTGAACTTCTATTTTCAACACGTTATCTCTACTAAAATTTCACCTTTTTACATAAAAAAAAAAAAAAAATGTGACATGTGTACAAATTTCATAGAATGAGTGGCGATAAAATTTGAACGCATAACTATTGTCGATTACGATACAATGTTAAATAAGCTATCTCCTCTGAAAGCTTAAACTTTAACATGAGGTGATTGAACTTCTTTGTGTTTTATATCAAAAGGAAATGCCAAAAACACTGGACAAGATTTTTTCCAACGATGAAAACAAAACTTAAATGAAGATGAGATGATGAACATAGCATCAGGTCTAGGTAAAAAAAAAAAAAAACCCAAGTTCAGGTTTAGTGAGTCTATAACCATTGTCCCCGTGTCAATATTTTCTTGGCTTTTGTTGAGTTTTGATGTCCAATAAATCTAGGTGTTGATGTAAAATCGATATTGGAGAATTATTATATCGACACCTAAGATTGAAGACCCTACCCTAAAACTAGTTTGTGCCATTGGAAGCAGTCTAATTAATTAGAGTTGCTCATGACCCCGATTTCTCACTTAATGGATTGCTCGTTTGGCCTACTCTTTGTTCCCTTGTTGGGCCGGCCCATCAATATGCCCTAAGTGATCCCATATATATTTCCTTCTCGTCTTGGTCTTTGGAAAGTGTGCTTTGCCCTTGCAATTGAGAGAAACACGGTTGCCTTCATTTTGCTTTGTGCTTCTGGTTTTGAAATGTGTCTTGTTATCTTCTTCTTGCACTTTAGCCTTTGTGGCTGCAAACACCTTCCCCTTTCATGTCCTAAGTGAGCTAATCAATAGCAACCATTGAGAGAAGAGTTTGAAGGTTTTTGGTCGATTGATTTGATAAACTGAGCCCGAATCTTGAAGCAATCAAAGGAAACTATCAACAGCTTTCGATTAAATTTTAACATATCACTATAATTTTGAAGTGTCAAAATTTTAGTTGGACATAATTCAGACCGAATGAAGAACATTGAAAAACTATGCCTCGCTCATATTTTAACATTTCAAAATTATAGTGACGTGTCAAAATTTAATTGAGGAATAGCCCAAGGAAAAAACGGAGATGGAAACAGCTTATTTGGACTTTGAAAATGACTGAAAACACCCACATGCATGATCTCTATTGTTGATGTAAGTTTCCAGCTCTACAAATAAGTGACTACACCTTGATATTTCTTGGCACTATTAGGGAAATTTAACAGTTGTATACAACTGGGAGAATGGGAGGGCAATACCTTCCATTAGCCTTTACTATATGCCTGGTAAAGTAGGAGAGTCACAAATTCATTTCCTAGTTTTGCTATGAATTTTCTTTACAATTTTATGAGAAATCACTATCAACCCATATAACAAAACCTACATGACGACACAGCTTCGTCTTTATTGAATTACGACCATGTCCATAATAGGAGTCTTGCAAATATTGGATCGATGACGTCTAATAAGATCGTCACGTCCATGTTAAACGAATTCGATCCATGCGATTCAATACACTTAGCTTAATTGTCTCACATGTTATACATAATCCAGATTGAGCCACATTTAGTTTGGCACATTTGGTCACTAGGACATTGGAGAAGTTTTCCGAACCAAATTTATTGGCTTACATAGTTTTGGTCTGACGTGATATGAGTCGAACTAGTCGACAATGTCGGGCCATAAAAATTCTGCATAACTTGTCACATGACGAAGAAAAATATATGATGCTCTTTTGCTAAACATGTTCAAATAATATCAAAGGAAATTTTTCCTATGAATTCACATCTAAATCTTATAAAATTGCACTTGACGCCCCCTATTGGGGGGGGGGGGGG
>CAIGRO010061283.1:0-16596 GCA_903798355.1 Fraxinus baroniana
TTGGTACATTTTAAAATTAAAATTATCATTATCATTCTTTTACTCATTTTCTACCACATATTTTTCAGTAAAATAATATTTTTCATCACATCAATAACTTTTCCTTCTTTTTCAAACATACATTCTCTATCAATCTACTATTCCAGAATACATTCTTCCAAAATAATGTAGCAACTTATATAGGCCATGTTTGTTTTGGATTAAAATTAGATTTTAATCTATGTCAAAGTCAAACAATCAATATTAATCACATAATTCATGGGTCCCACAACTTTTCAACCACAAATTTCAAAAACTTCTATCACAATCTACTAAAAATTTAATTTTAATTCCCACCAAATACCCACATAATATATGCATCGTTGTAAAGAACGATTTTTTATCCAAACAACCCCTTAATTAATAAACCAGTATTTGGCATATATTATATTATTTAATTTGGTCTTAAATATAAACGTTAATATGGTAGAGTTGAACAAGTCGAGCAGAGTTTCAAAGATAGGGTTCGCTACGCCCTTCTTCGGTTCTTCCATTAAGGAAAAAAGTAAAGTTAGCGAGTACCAATTAGATACTAAGTTTGTGGGTTATCTTTAAAGAATTTGGGATATAACCTCGTATATTCCATAAAAATTGTTTTAAAATCGCATTATCCTTTTAACTCTGTTGTTGCTTTTAAAGTCTAATTCTTTGCATTAAAGTGTTTTAACATTAATTTTTTTTTTTTTTTTTTTTTTTAATTTGATGCACAAAAATATACTACAGACAACATCCAGTAGTGACGAATTTTTTCATGGCCCCTCTAATCTGAAAGTGGGTAATCGTATAGGAATTGTAGAGAGAATTATATATCGAAGAACCAAAAATATTCGCTAAATAATGTTTTATTTTTATGTAGTAAAGGTTCAATGCTACATTAATTGAATTTAACTCTCAATAAACTAGAAAAATTCTAGCTTATTATCATAACAAAATGTAATATACAAACGCAAAATAGAATTCTATTCTCGGACAATCTAAGTTTTTGTACTCACAAGTCACAACTGCTTTGGCTATTGTCCTTGCCACCGCTATTTATAACATAAATTTTTTAATCTAAAAAAAAAAAATGTTAGTTAAAATAAAGGAATGAGAATAATAAGAAAATGTGAGAATCAAACAAGAACCCTGAACACGAGATTTGAGTGGGAATAATCCATGCTTAGAAGAGTAGAATTTATTAATATCAATAATGGAGGATCACGAATTATTGTGTAGAATGTAATTTTTTTTTTTTTTTTTTTAAGGTTCACTCCTCGTATATATAGGATAAAGAAGAGCCTAAGATATGATGGATTTCATGTATAACGAGTCAATGGGATAAAATAGGAATTAAAAAACTTGCCAAAATAAAAAACTGTTCAAATCTGGATTAGACCATCTCGGCTGTCAAGTGGTGGCCAACCACTAGAGCGGCTTCCTCACGGATAGCGATAGTTGAAACTCCTATTCTGATCGCTCGAATGGGATCAAGGCACGTAGTGAGTGTCAGTTCGTCGTGATCTTCCCCTTGCATTATTTCTTTCTCCTATTGAATCACCAATTCCCTATTGAACTCCCAAATTCAATTCCACCTTGAATTCCCAAATAGACTTCATGTAGAATTTTCAACTTGACTTCAAATAGAATTCGGGTCACACCCTAATTCTAACAAAAACAACAAATGATTTATCTCAACAAGATACACAGAATAGATGCAAATAACATACATTTTGTTGTTCTACAAGTGGGAAGTGGATGAGCCATTCATCGGCTCATGCCTAGACGAGTTGTGAGCACGAGTCAAACAGTAAATCACGCATGCTAGTGGCTCGCTGACTCGTAAGATAGACGAGCTTAGGAGTTGAGCTCATTCAATATTATGGAAACTGCTAAATGTACGTTATAGGTGCACATTATGGCTGACAACCCCTCATATAACACAATTTGGGCAGTGATATGAAAAGGTGTTAGAAAAATCAAAGGAGATGATGATGTCTATGTGGAAAAATGTAAACGTAGCGTCATTGCTTTATCATGGTCAGTGTTGTAGAATGTACCTTTGCAAATACAGTTTTGGATTAAAGCCCAATAACAAACATGTTTAGCTCTTCCTAGATGTCCAAGTCTTTCCAAAGCTAAGGTTATCTCCTACCCTGCGCCAAAATTTTAGGTAAGTTTTGCACTATTTTACATCAAATCTTGCAATAACTAAAAATCATCTTCAACCATTACACCAAAATTTACATCAAATGAACAGTGTTTAATCATTTTTTTATTCTTAACTAATGCAAATGACACAAATACCCTTAATCAATTTGTTTGGCAAATGAAAACAAATGGTAAAATTGACTTTGAACCATTTTGGTGCAAAATGGCGCTACATTGGAGATATTTTGCACCAAAATTTGGTGTTTTGTTGTCTTCTGCACAAGAAGTCACCGTGACACTATGCATCAAATGCTGCTCGTTTTTTAGAATCTGTTTCCCCCCTCAACAGTTGGAGCATTTTCACTTAAGAATTTTGTTAAAATCAGAGTCGTGAAATAAAACAATATTTTTTGTTGCCATCTTTTAAAATTCACTCCCATGAATTTTTTCAATTTCTCCCCTGAACATTATTAAGGGGTACGACAAATGTAGTATTATTTGCTATTATCGTTTTAAGATTGTTGGCAAATAATGGTATTACTGTAAAATAATTTGGGCATAATAAAGACTTGCAAAAAATAAACGATATAAATTGTTAATGGTCGAGGCAAGCGTTTGACCCTTTCTCCTTAAGACGATAATGTATCGCATTGGTGGTGACAGTATTTCGACACTCATCTTCCAAGATACAACGACCTCTACTTGTAATAATAGCACTCTAAATTACAAAACCTGGCGAACTTATTCACGTTTTAATTTCTCTAAAAAATTGGAGGACTAAAATGTACGAAAATAACTTTCGAGACTGAATTGCAAAATATGGAATAATGTAGGGATGAATGAATAAATTTGAAAGAAGAATAAAATCAATTATGATATTGGAATGAATGAAAATCAATTCTAATGTTTAGCTTCAGCAGCCCCTCGCTGTGCTCTACCACTCCTACCATTAGACAGCATTGCCAACTCGGCTCCCGCTCCATCTCCCAGAGCCTCGCTTCCCTTGGACCTCAATTTGGCCGCCACTTTTGCAACGCCGAGGCCTCCGGAGCCAAACTACCGAACTCCACCTTACGCATTTCAAATTTAATTAGTTTGTCTAGTAAACGTTTTTTTCACTCGCCAATTCTACTTCTTTTCAACAATAGAAGCAAATAAATACAAACTTGTTTCATGTACAAAAGCAGTTGACAGATACACATGTGTCAACCCATTTGGCAAAAGATTCTCGCGAGAAGCTTTATTCAATTTCATATGCGAGTAACGATGGATACATATAAATTGAGGTGAAAATGAAGTCGAACAGAAGTAAAAATGAGTCCATAATTTATTTGTTATTTTCTTGTTTGTCTTAACGCATTTAGAAAAAAAAAATGAAAAAGAACAAATATTAATCTTCAATTTATTGTTTGAATAACTAATTAATTCTTCAACATTTCAATATAGTTACATGAATATCGAAGTACAAACACAAGAACCTTCCAAATCTTTATTGAATCATAATATACATAAAAATATGTACCACTTCAAATATTGAAATATAAATTAAAATCTAACCTTTTAAAATTAAACATTTGAAGGTCACTCCCTATTTCATTAAATGGTAAATGGTAAATATGGTCGACTTGTTTATATACCTATATAGCCATTCATTAAATGGTAAATACCAAAAAAGAATGTCGTAAGATAATATTTATTCTCTGTTTGACAATCATTTTTTCAATTTTTTTTTTCATACTCATTTTTAATCGCGCATTCTTATAATAAAATATTTTTTTACGTAAATCTTAAACTTGTTTTACTTTTTAATCATACATTTACCAAGAATTTACTATTAAAAAACTCATTCTACAAAACAAAAAAAAAAGAAGGTAAAAATGACCAGTTTACATGAAATTTGAATAGAGTATTATCTTTGCAAATGATAGGAGGACGTTTTTGGATAGAGTAAAGATATTCATCACTATTGACGTTTAACATTAGTCTAGGTAGCATAACTTTCGTCATTAAATAACATGTTCAATTAAATACGATAATTTATGACTAATTTATTCGAACTCATCACATGTTGACATTTAGATATTTGACGCTCTAACACCACTGGTACTAGATAAAATAGTGTTATTCATCATCATTGGTGTTAAACATCAGTTTATGTGACAACACATGATATATCCAATTAAATGAATATCATAACAACACATTTAACGAAACTTATCATTTCATACCACCTACATGTCACATAAATTGATGTTCGAACACAACTGATTCTAAATATTCGTGCTAGATATAACATTATTTGTTGGATATTAGTATTTTATGAGTAAGGGTGATGACATATAGAGATTAAAGTGGAATTGTCGGTATTTAAGTAATAAGGCGTGGTTGGTTTTTAAGGTTTTGATTCAAATGGATGAAAGTGAGAGAATTTAAAACTTTGATTTTTAGAAATTGACTCATAACAAATAATTATAAAAATGTTGTATAATTAAGATATCCTAGGGTTTGTCCATAGTTTGAGACAATATTAAAGGAAAAAAAGTGCATAAACGAGGAATTTATTTTTTAACTTATACAATTTTATTTAGCCCCTGTTTGGCCCCCATTTTGGGGTGTTGAAAAATTTTGGAATAGTGATTGATTAAAAAATGTGTGATAGAAAAGTAATGAAAAATTTTAGATTTGTGTGTAATATTATTTTATTTGATGAATGCGTGGTTGAAATGAAGAGAAAAATTAATGTAATGTAATAAAAAAAATTGGAGGCCAAACGGGGGGCTTAATGTATTAAATATGTCTTTATTTTACTTATTAATCATTATTAGCAATAATTAAGAACATGAACAATATAAAAATCCCAAAGAAATCAGCACCACAAGTTAGATAAATGTAATAATTGAAACCGGCAAGCCGCTACCTGCCCATAACGTCATGACAACTGAGTGCCAATTAGAAACAAATTACGCACCCGTATGGCCCATTATTTCAAGTTATAATGATAAGAATAGTAATCTTTTTGAAAGACTTGTGGTTAGAAAAGATTCTTTTTTTAAAAAAATAAAATTACGTATAATATTATTTTATTAAAAAATATGTAATTGATAAAAAGAGAGAGAAAAATACATTATAATTTAACGAGGAATAATGGAGGTTAAACGAGGGCGTACATACCCTGTTAAATTTATAATGCATTTTTCTCTCTTCTTTTTAACCAAATATTTTTCAATAAAATAATATTGAACATAAATAAAAAAACTTCTTTCTTTTTTAATAACACATTTTCAGAAGAAAAAAAAATACTATTTCAAAAGTTATAACATGAGGGGTCAAACGAGGACTTAACTTAAAAATCCGACATCACTTTTTATTCATAGAAAATAATTATTGATTTAGGACGTTATCGATAGAGATTAAAATCAGATTAAAATTGAAAAATTAACCGTTATTGTTGACTTTTATTAGATGAATGAGATTCAATAACGGCCATATTTTTAATTTTAATTGGATTTTAATCCCTACCGAACATGCCCTTAAGTTTTTAAGCAAAAATGATAAAATTAACAAATAATGACAAATATTTTATAATTAACCCATGTCCGATACCTATTAAAATTCAGATTTTAATCTTAATTAAAGTCAACAATCAATTTTAATTACATATTTCATGAATCTATATGTTTTATAAAATTTTATTAAAATCTACTAAAATATGATTTTAAACCCTAATAATATTTATTACATTGATCTTAGCTATCATCAAGTTAGAAAATAACAAACATACAACTCAAATATTCCGTTAACTTTGCTACATCTCGTATAGTAAAAAATGAAAAATTATATTTATTTTTGACTAACGTGAAAATAAATGTGCAAATAAGTCCTATCATACATAAAAAAGAAGAAGAGGTCGTCGTATTGAAACATGTAAAACAAATATGTGGTGGAGAGAGTTCCATTAGAAATTTTAAAAGATTGAAAGCATTTTTTTAACTAAAAGTAAGTTATGTCAAGATAATTTACTTATACAATTTTGCTTAAAAGCCAAACCGACCAAAAATTAAGAAAATTAAAAGTAGTAGAAGTGGGCCCGCTAATGACATGAAAAAGTGGGTCCATGCAAACGAAGAAATCCACATTAATTTTTCATTGGGCGGCTAATTATTCATTTATTAAATTCTCCCCCCAATCATCATAAATACCAATCCTCAATCACAACATTTTACACAGTATTTGACTATTGAGTATATCAGCTTCAGACCTACAACTTCTCCTCTGTTTTCTTCCCACACCCCGCCAATGGCGAAAGAATTCGAATCTCACGTGGAGCCAGCGGAGGAATACTCCACCAAGGACTACCATGATCCACCACCAGCGCCTCTCATTGATTTTGATGAGCTGAGCAGCTGGTCATTTTACAGAGCAATTATTGCTGAGTTCGTTGCCACTTTGCTATTCCTTTACATCACAGTTTTGACTGTTATTGGCTACAAAAGCCAGATTGACCCAGCTCACGGCGGTGACGACTGCGACGGCGTTGGGATTCTTGGCATTGCATGGGCTTTTGGTGGCATGATTTTCATTCTTGTTTACTGCACCGCCGGTATCTCTGGTCAGTTTTATAAGTTTCAGCCAGCTTTTCCTGTAGCTTTTAATTGGTACCCGCACCATAATAAGTAACTTACTCGTGAAAATAAATAACTTTTTTCAAATTGCGATAGGAGGACATATTAACCCGGCAGTGACATTCGGCCTGTTCGTGGGACGAAAGGTGTCACTGATCAGAGCAGTGCTTTACATGGTAGCACAATGTTTGGGTGCAATCTGTGGTGTGGGATTGGTGAAAGCATTCCAAAAAGCTTACTATAATCGGTATGGCGGTGGAGCAAATGAGCTTGCTCCAGGGTACAATAAAGGAGTTGGTTTGGGTGCTGAAATTATTGGTACCTTTGTTTTGGTCTACACCGTCTTCTCAGCCACTGATCCTAAGAGGAATGCCAGAGACTCCCATGTCCCTGTAAGCACTTTTTTTCTCTGCTAACCCGACCCCAGTCCACCCCTGAGTTCATCAATCCCCAAGAACGGATTTTTCCACAGCCTCAATTTTTTTGTCACTAATCTATCGTAAGAATGCAACATATGGGGTTCATCAAGGTCCAAAATTGACTTGTACACAGTTAAATGGGCAGTGATAAGTTCTTGACCTAAAGTCCATCCATGAACTTGAGCTTATGGAAAATTTTGGATTATATCCTTGCAAATATTGATTTAATCTTGCATATATGAAGGTATTGGCCCCACTTCCCATAGGATTTGCTGTGTTCATGGTTCACCTTGCCACCATCCCCATAACTGGAACTGGCATCAACCCTGCTAGGAGCTTTGGAGCTGCTGTCATCTACAACAAAGACAAGGCCTGGGATGACCAAGTATGCCTCCCTTTTACCTCTTTTACTGATTATACATACACACAATAAGTTGATCAATCCATTTTTTTATGCAATTATTTATGTAGAATGTTATGACATAATTTGTATAAGCGAGTCCCTAATTTATCTTTTAAGTTTTTAGATGAGGGTATATCAATTTGATATAAAAGCAAATAGGAGGTCCCGAGTTCAAGTCTCACATCCATTCATTTATAAAATTGTGCAAGTCTTGCGGCTGTGCATGATGACACGTGTTCGAGACATAATTTCAAAAATTTATCTCCCGTTAACACACTAATCTTTTAAACGAGGTGTTGCCAAAGAGAAGATAGGACTAATATATATGTTAATATCCAGTGGATTTTCTGGGTTGGACCATTCATCGGAGCTCTCATTGCTGCAATCTACCACCAATATATCCTAAGGGCAGGAGCCATCAAGGCAATGGGATCTTTCAGGAGCAATGCTTAAGACAATTGTGCATTTGTTTGATGATCCATTCTCACAAGTGCTTGAAAGTGGAGAGGACCTTGAAAACTGTACATTAATTCCCTGTGGATATAGGTTTTCTTTAATTTGTAATCCTATCATTTCCCTTTTCCTCTTCTTTTGGAAGTATTTAAGTTGTGTTGTATTTTCTCCAACCCCCCCCCACCCACTCTGTTACCTTTCCTTATTTTCTTCTTTTTTCCCTCCTTTTAAGTGCTTCTGTACTATGATGTAATTCTTCATAAATAAGTATAATGGTTTGTGCTTACTAGTCTCTCTATAACGCAGGCACACACTTATGTGAGATTTAGCCCATGTTTGTTTGGCATTAGTTCTTCGTATTTAGAAAAATTTCAACCGTCGCCAGTCACCATAATTGACCATTTATCTCACAATTGATATCCACATTTTAAAGTAACGGTCCCTTTTTTTGTACTTTCCAGATGTTTAATGCAAAACAAACAAGGGCTTAGATAAGATAAAGAAAAATCAATCATGCTATAAGTATATATTTTTTTAACTTAAAATTTTGAAAGACAAGACATGGCGTGACACCATTAGAAGATGGAAAAACAAAAAAGAGGCCACTCAAGTTTGATCACGTCAACGCCGATCAATTCTATTAAAATTTTCTTGTACTTAGAGCTTTATTGAAGAAAGATGGCCTCAATTCGTAAAATATAGAGAGTGCAGTTGAAAAGTTTACCTTTCCAGCTCATTTGTTATGGTTTCATTTCTAGAATATGCTTATCCTCAACTTGTATATCATACCAACTTACATGGATGGGACATGGAACCACCAATTTTAATTGAAGGACTTTGCTTACATAATACATGTACATATAGATGTTCATAACCTTCACATGGGGCGAGGTCTACATTTTTGTAAGTCACGCCTCATATGAGGATTATGTACACCATTATGTACATATATTATGTACATTTAGGGTCTGTTTAGTAAGGATTTTAATCTAATTAAAATTGAAAGTATAGTCGTTATTGGATTTCACTCGTCTAATAAAAGTAAAAAATAACAACTAATTTTTCAATTTTAATCCGATTTTAATCTCTACCGAACATGCCCTTAGCATTTTCCTTAATTAAACGACTCTAATTAAAAATGATCGAGAGGAAGATGGCTTCTACAAAGTGTGATAATATGTATGTTTAATCCTTTATCTATTTAAATAATTATAAATGATCGTTTGACAAAACTTTTGATAAAAGTTGATGAAATGTGTGATTGAAAAGTTTATATAAATTATGAATCCTGTGAAATTCATGATTAAAATTAATGATTTGATCTCAATTTTTTTTAATCAATTTTTATGACTTTTTTGAACAATCATTAAACCTTCTTAGAATAAGACATATTGTTAGGTCATTAGTGCTTCATTATATGCTTTTTTTAATCTAATTTCACAATCAATTTAGCGATTGATTAGCTAACCCACCTTATCTTGTCCATACATAGGTTTGACTTTCTAGCATCTTCTCTAATTTTAATGAAAATCGACCCCATAATTTTAATGAAAATCGACCCCAGATGACATAAATGTACAAAGCAACGATGTGCCAATTATTGTCAACTCTCTTGGGCCCAGAAATTCATATATAACTTAAACGACATTGTAAAAAAAAAAATTCATTTTTTTTATTGACGCATTTATGTATCGAATTCCATTCACTCCACGATTAAATTTTATGTAAATAAACCTAGGAAGAAGAATAATGCACATTTGTAAAAGTAACAAGAAGGTAAATTAACTAAGATGAGTTTGGGTAAAAGTTGAATTGAAGAAACGAAGAATCAAATTTGTAGACGCATAATCTTGAATACAGGAGAACCGGAGAAAGTGAAATATATTCAAAAATATGTTAATCAACTTTGTTATGCTTTTTTTTTCTCTCTCTTTTATTTATTTATTTATTTATTATTATTATTATTATTATTATTATTATTATTATTATTATTATTTCCGTTCTTTCCTAGAATTCCTTCATTTTTTTTCCCCTCGTTTTCAATTCTTATTTTAATGTATAATTTTATTTAGGGTTGAACAAAACTCTCGAACTGATTCAGATCGAATCAAACATTTCTTCTTAAGCTAAGTGCTTGAACGAGCATATCAGAATCAAGAATCGACGAATTTGGCCCAGTTCTAAATCAAGAACCAAAAAGTGAATAAGAATCGAATCTTTCTAATTCTTTTTATGAAATAAGTCAAATTATTTTAATTTTTATAAATAAATTTTTGCCAACTAGTAAATTGATGCAAAAAATATCATTTTTAATTTCATTTGCCAACTAATTAATTAAGCCAAAATATCATTTTTATACTTTTAGTCCAAGCCCAACTTTTTAATTCAAATTTTAAATAATCAAAATTAATTAATCTAATTTTCTCAATCATTCTGCAGTTTCTCAAATAATAAAAGCTAAACGACTGCGCCTCTCTTCATTTTACCTTTTTATTTTACATATTTATTGAATTTCCTCGACTTTGATCAAAGTAAACTTCATTTCATTTTATTGCTCAACATTCATAGCTCTATTAACATCATCATAGCAAAAGGACATAATTCAATTTCCAAAACAAGGGAACCTTTTTTTTTTCTTTCCTAATTTTCCTTTGTGTGTGTGTGTTGCAAGAACGTTAGTTTCATACATCGATTTTTCGTTGTTCAAACTTTGAATTCTCAAAATAAAGGACTTTTGTTCATTTCAATTGGCCATGCTTGGCGTAGAAATTCCAACACTTGTGGTACTACATCGACCATCAAATAAACCTTACTAGCATAACTTTTTTGCCTCTTGAAACTCTTGGCCACCACCAAGTAGTTCACCTTGCTATGGTGATGGCCACACCTTCATCTACACTGTCGAGGATGGGTTTCGAAAATTTTCAGTTCATGCAAAATCTATATAAATTTACACAATTGTGAGTTCGTATAGATTTAATTCAATGAAACACAATGTGATGGACGAATGGGCTATGGCCTCAACTATGTTGACTAGAGGATCTGAAGTAGAGTGTCAAGGTTTTCTGCGAATTTATTATATAGAGGGTACGATTTTGACGATGGAAATATGCCACTTTCATTTTCCTAACCTAATTGTTTGATTTTGACGATGGAAATTAGTTTCTTGATTTGATTTGATTTATTTGTTAATTCCATAACCTAATTGTTTGATTTGTTCAATTGTAGGTGGAATTAGAATCACACAGTACACAACAATACCCAAAACATAGTATTAAAAAAAAGAACAAAAATGTCTCAAGCTATCGCTAATAATCCCATTGCTAAAGAAATTTAAAAATTACCTGATTCGGGCGGAGGGCAGTCACTGTAGAGGCGGAAGCTGGAGCCTAGAGGTGGAATCGACGATGGAGGCTGCGGCCTGATACAAGTAAAGAGGGGATACTGATACAAATACTTTATAAAAATGAAATTTTTGTTATACACAAAGCTTGACATAGAAAACCAGATTCTAAACAACATTAACCAATAAGGAATGTCAGATACAATGTTCTTATAACATAAAGGTAACTCGACTTGCAATAGTAAGTCATTTGATTTAATTGAATATACTGATTTCAGTTGTTAATTATAAATTTTCTACTCCCTAATCTTGTATAGAAAACACTAAACTCACAGGCTAAGATGAAATTGATAACCAATATATAATCTATAATAACTTGATTTATTCATCTTAACAAGATTGACTTTGATAATGAAATTAGTATCAGAACCTGTTAAACTCAAACAATCAATTCGATTTGTTTAAAGCTCAACAATCATTTCGATTCCAAGATTCGTGTAACCAAAGAAGCCACCATATTGCTGGGCTTGCTAATGAATAAGTTTTGCATCGGTTAAAGATGAATACAATAACCAACATATAAGGCTTTGGCTAACTAAGACCTCAAGTCTTAATATCACATGAAAACTGAAAGAAAATTGTAGCCTAGTATTGCCTGAACGGCATAAGCTTTTCTGTAAAACCATGTCATTATCTTCAAAGTGTTAATGGCAGCACGAAATTGGGCTTCAGATTGCTAATGGCAGCACGAAAAGGAGCAATTCTATCTATCATCTATGGAAAATATTTAATTTATAACCACAATATTATCCCAAGCTACTATCACCATTATTCACCAAATAATCATTAATAATCTAATTGCTAAAGAAATTAAGAAAATACCTGAAAAGGTAGAAGGCTGCGAGGTGATTCAGGTCCTGAATCTGAAGAATCTGGAGGCGCAAGGCAAACTGTGAAGAGGGGCGGAGCCCAGTAAGTTAATCATTTCATGATTTTACCGAATTTCAGGAAAACTTTTGAGCCCACACCCAGCAGTCTGCGAACGAAGCTTCATCGCTTCAAGTGTGATTTGCGAACGAGAATCTGAAGAATCTGGAGGCTGCGAAGATGCTGCAAACTGAGAACGAGGCTTCACAATCACCGCTTCAAGCTGGCTGCGAAGTACGAACAATGGAGAGCAGAGGGTTGGAGCCTGGAGGCAGAGGAGCAACCGAGAAGAGGAAGGAGTGATTTGATTTGTCAACGAGGTAAAAATTTTGAAATTGGGTTCAAAGTTTTGGGCGTTTTCTCTTGGGCTGGGACATTGGGACAACCTATATCTAAAAAAAAAAAAAATGAGCCCAAAAAATTTTTTGAGCCAAAAGTTCAGAGTGGGCCTGTGCCTTATTGAGCTCTGCCCTTGACGGTGCAGGATTCTCAAGGTTGGGGTTCAACATTTTTTTATCAATAATAATATTGTCGACGATGGCTATTACAATTATCGACGCATTTTTTTGTATGTTTTTATAAAGAGATGTGTTACAAGTACATAGGGAGTGTCATAATGGTGTCCATAATGGACACATGGTGTCCCCTATTGTAGGGACCGACGCCCCCTTCAATAGGGGATACCATGTGTTCATCATGGACACCATTATAGCATCCCTATGTACAAGAAAAATAACCCTTTTATAAATTACAATCCCTCTTAAAACGGTCTATTCTAAGTGACAGAAAGTTACTACATGATTAAATATGTTCTATTCTTGTGTCTTGGGATGGGAGATTCACTATCATCTCCCCCACCCCACTCCCTCTCGCAAATTTCTTGACACTTAGACGTGCAGTAACTTGTGAAATATTTATGAATTATGAGCCATTTGCAAACGTAATAAATTCACACTCAACACATCCACAGAGTTGAATCCCAACAAAAAGGAAAATATTTAATAGTATCATATTTTTCTGGGGTGGAAATGAAAATGCATTGATTTATTTTACGCAATTGCAATAATGTAGAAAACAGGTGACAGGGACAAGGCATTCACAGGCCCATCAAATTAATTATGCTCATCAAAAGTACGTGTCTTTGCTGCACCGTTAAGCTAAGCAAACACAACACCTAATTTTTGTTGCTTTCCCTGTGTGAAGGATAATTAGGGCTCGATCGTTATGATTTTTGCTTTTGTTTTTGCTTCCGGTAAAATAGCTCTCGGAGGAAATTACATTAATTTTTGTTTGGATTGGACCAACTTTTTCTAAATACTCTTCTAACTATCAAAAATATTTTCATAAAACTAGTCAAACGGATCTAAAAACAACTTTTGGATCTCAAAAACTTTTTTGAACTTTTCAAAAGTCATGCCAAACGATCTCTTAGCAAAGAATCGATAATGATGATGGTGTACGAACATGTTTGATATTGATTTTATTTAGCCTCTGATTGGTTTATCCGTAAAAGTAAATTAAAATTTAAGTCAAAATCAACATTTAAATTTAATCACACATTTCATATGACCTACAAATTTTCAACCATTAATTTTTATCAAAATCTACTAACAATCTGATTTTTATCTAAACCAAAGACACCAATCATGACATTTTTGAAAACGTCAACTCGACCCTTTACTATTCTCTACTCGATCGAATCAATTTATCACAAACCATGGTACATCTATATTTTATACTTGTTCTCTGTTCTTCTCTATTATTCTTTTACTCAAGGATTTATTTGACCTCATATTTTGTTAACTATTTGATATTCATTAACTCCCTTCCTTTGAAGCCACCCTATAGACAGAGATTCAAATCCAAGCAAACAAACTACATTGCACCCTATAAAAGCAAGCCATATCTCCACAACCTTATTCACGCTCAATACGTTAAGAGTTTGCGATCCCAGAAACCTTAACTCCCCCAAAATGACTAACTTGGTACTCTTTGTCATTCTTTCATTGTTCTCCATTACTACAGCTGAGGATCGAGCTCACGGGCTCAAGAATGAGAGTCCCATGGCCCTCTCCCCACAAGCATACGCATTTTTCCACCCTCAAAACACGCAACAGCCGAGCCTAAGCCCCCCGTGTCATTCATCAGATTGCTCGTCATTGGCTGTTTCTGCAACGGTGAAATCTACTCCGGAGCACGAAAGCGTAGTATCAGGTGGGAATCGATTAGAAACCAGTTGTCTTGCTGGGATTCCATTCAGTTTTTGGTTCA
This sequence comes from Fraxinus baroniana, assembly GCA_903798355.1. Lineage (NCBI taxonomy): Eukaryota > Viridiplantae > Streptophyta > Magnoliopsida > Lamiales > Oleaceae > Fraxinus > Fraxinus baroniana. The sequence goes on from CAIGRO010061283.1 coordinate 14,605, forward strand.
CAAGTATCGTAATGATGGGGATTTTACTATGTTGTGGTCCTAACTTGCACCGAGCTAATCCCTAGCAGCCAGAGGCATGGAATGTCTATAGCAGCTAATCAACTTCTTGCTCACTTTATTTGGTTTGAATTATTAGATTGTATTTATGGAGTTAGTCATCTATCTACCCTTGGTCCATTCAGTTATGACCCTACAGCAGTGAGAAAACTGTTATAATGTATGGATGTTTAGTTATAAAAAGAAACACTTTCTTGTAATACTAATACCTACATTTCAGACAAGCCTGTTGGAAACGAAGACGATATGAGATTACTCTGATACCAATTTGATTATAGACACAATATGAAGTAATTGATCACAAGGGAGTATCAACATAAAAAGGCCAACTTGTTCCATCTTATAAAATTTCCTCAAATATAAAAATAGCTTGAAGATAGTGAATAGTAAGAAGCTGAACTCTATGTTTGAATGCGGTAGCTTCCTGCCCGAATTCTTGGTTGGTTCTGTGGCTGATTTCTTCGTGATTCTAGTGAGATTCTTGGGTCCAATTGTGTGTGGTGTTACCTTGTTGCCTTGTGTTGGTTAAATCTGAGCCCCGTTGATCCATTGTTGATTCTGAACGCGACTTTTCGATTGGGAAGTGTTATTGCAATTTTCAATAGTTCAATTCGATTTCTTTGATTTGATTAGAGTTTAACTAACTTTGTCTTTGATTATATCTAATTGTTAGGAATCATTTTACCACACTAAGAATTCTCTTAACCCTGCCATGGTCAAAATCCAATTGAAATTGAAAATATAGTTGTTATTGTGTCTCACTCGTCTAATAAAAGTCAACAATAACGACTAGTTTTTCAATTTTAATTTCTACCAAACACCCTCTTTATTTTACCAAGCACCATTATAGAACCTCATCAACTTGATTTCAAAAATTATCAATGCTAACAAAAATTCTGAGTATAGAAGGGTAGCCAATTATTCCATTTTTTTTTTTTAAAGTGATTGAATGGATAGATTTAGCCACTATTTAGTGTAAATTAAAATTAGAGTTCTAGTAGATTATATAAAAGTTGATGAATATGCGTGGTTCAAAAGTTGTTTCCACGAAAAATATGATTAAAATTAATTATTAACTTTAATTTAAGATTTTTATCAAATTTTAATCTTCACCAAACTGAGACTTAATGATCACGTTCTCTTCTCAATTTCAAAGCTTAATTCTAACGAGAAAAAAAAAAAACTCGCATGTATTATTTTCGTACAATCTAAGTAATAGTAAACTACTCAAATTAAAAAAATTGCAATCTTCAATTTTATTGCTTGCACCAAATTTTCATTGGATTACATTATTATTTAGGGTGTGTTTGGTATAGATTTTAATAAAATTAAAATTGAAAATATAGGCATTATTGGGTCCCACTTGTCTAATAAAAGTCAATAATAATGACTAATTTTTTAATTTTAATCTCTACCGAACACACCCTTAGAGTAATGCTATATTAGATGGAAGAAAAATCTTGGTACAATGATCTTATACGATCATGCCAACTTTTTTATTACCTAATGCATTAAATATCAAAATGTTATATGTATGTCACGTAAGACAACTATCAATAATTTTTTTCTATGAATAGCATATAAAGTTTTCTGGACTCGTTCTTCATATTAATAATTGTATCACACATTAAAAAAAAAAAATTGAATTAATTAAGAGCATATTTGGTAACAATTAAAATCCATTTAAAATTAAAAATATGACCGTTATTGGTCTCACCCATCTAACAATAACAGTTAGTTTTTCAATTTTAATCCGATTTTAATCTCTACCAAACAGGCTGTAAGTATTTAATCCAATTCAAATTCCTTGAGAAATGGAAAACCTCCGTTTCATACTCCTCTATCTCTACTTCATAGAATTCCCCTATATCCTCTCCTACTATTTTTCAACCGCCGTTGTAATCTCGTCACATTTTCTCAATTTTTGGGAATAAC